>VZTI01000532.1:20572-68145 GCA_013397865.1 Struthidea cinerea | reverse complement strand
AGAAAGAAATAGAAAAAAAAGTTGGGGGGGGGTGGGGAGACAGGGAGAGAGTGACAGGGGTTAGGTAGAAACATATCACCCATCTGAGGGTCCCAACAACATCTTGATGTTCCCCTCTATCTGCTCTTTTTGGTGGTGAGGGTCCCACACCACCTGCCGCCACCATGCCAAAAAGTATAGAATCTCATGGATTAATACACATTTGGGCCAGGTGGGAACGCCCAGGTGCCTCCCCTAGAGGGGCTAAGTTTGATACTGTCCCTTGCAACACTGTGGATCTGTTGCAGTGCTCTAGTGCCGGGTCTGGGGACCTCTTGGGGGAGGGGAGGGGGCTTTGATGGGCCATAACACACCCTCTGCTGTCCTTGACATCGATGCGGCTTTTCCCAGAGTGAAGGGGCCCCTGCAGCTGGGCTCCTCTGCACAGCAGAGGATGGGTGTTCACTGCCTCTCACCAGAGGCTTTTTCGACATACACCCAAAACCCTCCTCCTGCCCCGTTTGGTGTAGGGATCTGTGTGAGCCCAGCAGCAGAAGCCTGGGGCTGTGGCCTCCACCCTTGAAGGTGCTGGGCTGGGCCCTGCTGTGGATGTTCTTCCAGATGCTTTGAACAATAGTGTAACTTTTCTTGTCTCTATTCCTTAGGTGGTTTAACTCACAGTTCAGGTTTTCAGTCAGGAGGCCCATTCAGGGTGGGCTTGTTTGGTCTTCTGTGCAGCTTTTGTTGTGCACTTTTGCTGTAGTAGGGAAAAATCCTTTGTAAAAATGTTCGAGCCATAAACCATAACATTTCAGTCTCTGACACATCCTGCCATCAGTGGCATGTCAGGTCTCTGGAAAGGTCCTGCCTATGTACATGAATTAAGTTTTCTCAGCCCCCACAAGTCATATTGCCTAAGCACAATTAAGAGCTGAATGCTTAATGTGCACTGAATACACAACAGCACTCTGAGCATTAGTAAGTTTTTTTCCAGAACACATCACTGTGCTCTAAATTGTGGTGTCAGTTCGTGTCATCTAGTCCTGTCTTGTCAGAGAATCAGTGAAATCTCCTGTGCCAAAGTATTGCCATAGTAGCAGGTGGGGGGTAACCTATAACTTCAGTGTGCTGCCCATCATGTTCTGTGTCATCAGTTCCTTGCTACAACCTGTTGTAAATTTTGTTTTCCCACTGCCTTAAAACTTGGCTTCAATTTAAACATCAGTGAGTATTGTCTGATGAGAAGATACTGTAAACTGAAAAGACAGTTTTAGGCTGACAGTTACATCGGTTGGAGTACAATTCTTGGGACTTAAATTTTAGCTTACAGTTCCCAGTATAAGAGTAGGGTTAGATAAAGACCGTGATTTCTAAATACTTAATTTCAGGTCTCTGCTTATAACTGCTGCCTAACCATGCCACTGCTGAAGCCCAAAAGCAGCCAAAATAATTTCCCACGTTAAAGTTTTCAGCATCCCATTAGCTTCCCAAACGATAAGTCTCCATTCTTTTCGGCTGTTATTGAGGCCAGAATCTCTTACAGATAAATAATTTCACTGACAATGAGTTGATCTGCTTTTACTATGACTGATGTACTGCTGTCTTGAGATATGCTCTAGGGTTTGGGGTGAAAAGGAAGATTAAAACTTGACAACAAATCCCATACTTTGAATTGTTTTGGAGTGTAGGTGTCAGCATGCTGAGAAATCCTACAACCCTATATAGAACTGAGAGGTATTACATTTCAAGGCCTGAGACTTGTAAAAGTCTCCTTTGAGCCCAGGTTTGTGTGGGTTTTTTTTTTTAAAGGCACAGGCTCAACCAGGTACCCTGAGGCACCACCAGCACTTTCCAGTCTGTTCATCAAAGAGCCTGATTAGCAATGTCTGGTGTGGTGTGTGGAAAAACTGGGAAGCCTGAGACAGGAGGTGAGTGCTGGAGGCTCAACTTGCGAACATGAGACACAGCAGGTCTTATTTCTCCTGCCTTTGTTATTGGTCTTGGTAAAATTTCAGTTGTCCATGTGGACTCCGAGCTTTTTTAAAAATTGCCTTGACTATTTCTATTAAATGGTGTGAAAGTGTGCATTTTATTGACAAGGGAAGGAAAGGAAATGCACACTGAGTAATTGCTTATAGGTTTCTTATTTTGCTAATGCTGCACATAAATAGTCACTTATTTGTGTGCACTTCTTTCAGTGGGAACAATTGTTCCTATATAAAATGTGTTACCTGAGGAGATTGCTGTCTAGGTGTGAAATGACTGAAGGCCCTAGGTAAGACCACAGGAAGGTTTCAGATCTCATGGACAACAAGTTAAGAGTAACCTACTCCCTGACTATTGAAATACTGCTCTGTGTTACAGGGGGAGGAGGCTTCTCACATTGCTGAAAGAAATGACACTGAAAGATCTCCTATGTTATTTTTCTGACAGTGTTGTACTTGTGATGTATGTATTCAGTTCTTGGAGTGTTTCTACAACCCCTGTTTCTGAACAAATAGCTGGACTAGCACAAATTATGTGTAATTTTTGATCTGCCCTACTCAGGCCAGCAATGCAACCCAAATAAATTAGAAGGTTTTGTGGTGCCAGAAAAGGTGGCATGATCCAATTGAAATGAGTTGAAATTCACTTGTTTTGTCCAAGGATGTATGATAGGTAGAATCAGTTTTCTTTCTGTCTGAGATGAAAAAGGGTTGGTGTGTTCACCCATGGAGATATTTCCGCTTCCCTTGCTTGAGGGTTGGTTAACGGCTGTGTTCCTTCACAGCAGAGTTGTGAGAGCTTGGCAGTGTTCAGACACACAAGTACTGTCTTTGTTTAATTTAATAACAGGATCCTACCTTTATTAAATGTTGTAACTGCCTTTTTTTATAGAAATAAAAGGAGGAGAGGAATGTAAAAATATGACTCTTGGAGCTGTAGTGCTTGGCTGCTGCTAAGCCCTGGGACAAGAGAGGAAAATAGGAAAGTCACACTCCTTGTTTTGTTCATTAGGTCATGAGAGAGTGGGAAGAGGCAGAACGCGAAGCAAAAAACTTGCCAAAGGCTGACAAGAAAGCTGTTATCCAGGTAAAGGAAAATGCAACCACAACCTTACCAGCTGGGGCCCCAGTTAAGATGCAAGGGGAGCTGGGTGTGATGCAATTTTATAGTCCACTTTATGGAGATTTAATGTTATTCTCTGCTCTTTTTTTCTGTTTTTGCTCTTTTGCTGTTTTTGCTGTTTTTGCTGTTTTTGTTTCCAGCTGTTAGTGGCTGCTGGGTGTCTCTGTACTTTGCAGCCAATCTCTGCAACAGCAGTGCAGGACTTGCTCCTGACTGCATGGAGAGGTAGAATTCCACTTGAATTTAGATTTGCCTTCAGTGAGAACTGAAAACGTGGTTCCCATGGGCTCCTGTCAAAATTTAGGCCATGATAAACTAATACAAGCTGCAGGACCTAAGCTCAAAGCAGAGGTGGAAAATGAGATCTAAGGAAGGAATCGCCATCAGTTTTATCTGAAAGAAACCCTTAGCCAAAAATGATTTTATCGAAAATGTATTATAATTCAAAAAATTCTGACAAGCCAGACACTCTTTGAATCCCACTGTCAGGTAGTATTCAGTACTGCTGGAATGATTTCAATGCACAGCTATAAAAAGGAAACATTCAGAACCAGATTGGTTTGCACATTAGGTCCCACAGCTTTGCACTCTGTGCATTTTATTCAGTCAATCTTTTCCTTTACTGGAATAAGTTTGGGCTCAATTTTTCTTCCTGGTGGCCAGTTTACAAGAAATTATAGTGAATCCATTCAGGCTGGACTTTTTTTTCTCCCCATGTAGATTTGCTCATGAAGTTGTGTTGATGGCTCTCAACAGCAGGGGTGTACACTTGCTAAACTTCACCCTCCCCCAGGCACAATTTCTGTGGTGCTGAACCTCTGTCTCAGGGCAAACGAAGGATTCACTGGTGGTGGTGCTGAACATGTCAGGAACGTTTTTATTAGATTAATAAAATATGGCCAGGTATTCCTGAATACAGGGCACTGCAGTTCCCACTGAAATCAGTAAAAGGTGTGTGCGGTGCAGAGTTTCTGGGAGCCAAACTACATTGACAAATGGGGAAAGATTTTGATGCTTTGCAGACAGAGGTGTTCACATATGCTGGTCTATGCTGATGTCTTCTCTGTTTCTGTTGTGATTGGTGTTTTTTTCAGCATTTCCAGGAGAAAGTGGAATCACTGGAACAAGAAGCAGCAAATGAAAGACAGCAGCTTGTGGAGACTCACATGGCACGAGTGGAAGCCATGCTGAATGACCGTCGACGCATTGCTCTGGAGAACTACATCACAGCCCTGCAGACTGTCCCACCCAGGGTGAGTGTGATACCACAAGCTTTGCCAGCTGTGTCAAAATCATTGTAGTTGTCCTGGGGAAAATATCGATGTGCCCAGGTGCAGTCCAGCTTTGGAGCCGGGAGTGAGCTCGCTGTGCAAGAGCTGTGACCTCAGACAGTTTGCACAAGCTCCCCATGTGCATACCTGTCAGTGGATAGATGCATACATAAAGGTACTTAAGCAAATCACATGGAAGTAGCTGTTGACAGATCCTGCAGGAGGAGGATGAAATGTCCCTCCAAGTGATGCACATTAGGATACTTCATCATGACAACATGGAGCTTAAAGATAGGATGGTTATTATTTCTTGTTTTGTTTGTTGAACTGTTGAAGTGTTTGGTGAAGGATCTTGTGAAGATTGTTGAATGGCATGAAGTTAGCACACTAGCAATTAGAAATTGTCTGCTTTGGATGTCATGGCTATTGGTGGGTGTAAACATGTACATTCAGATTGCAGATTCAATGGAATTTATTGACTCTATGTCTCTGACACTTATTTTCAATACCACAATAGCTGGTCAGTGACCTCCAGAGGAAGAAAATTTGCAGAAAGACTTGGGGAAAGCCGTAAATTGTTTTGTGTATCTCTGGCATCTTAAACACTGCCTAGATGGAAAAAACATTGTTACACTGCTGAGTCTTTTAGTGAATTTGACCTCACTGGGAGTTATACCAATATGGCTAACATGATTAAATTACATATTTTCAGTAAATTTCCTTCTGAGGAGAAACCTGCATATTTGGTAACCATGGAAAAATGATCATGTCTTAGTTCTTTATCATTGTCATCATTATTGAAGTTTTTTCTCCACCCCATCGTGCAAAACTCTCTTGCTTTTACTGCGTATGCCAAGTAAAAGTTAAAATCCTTTACTTAGATAAAAGTGTCATGGGGTAACTTCAGGATAGTTGTGTGAAGAGTTTTTGTGTATTTTGCAATATAGTAATTTGTGGAAAATGAAGGTAGTCTGTGTTAAATTGGTAGAGGATGTTATTTGGCCTGAGTGTGACTTGCATGTTATGACCTCTGACCACAGTGAGGGTAGTGAAAGGCTTGAACTCATTAGGAGACAGATTAGCGAGTTATAAATTGGGATGCAGCTTCTTTTAGCAAACTGGAGTCTGTGGCTCAGAACTGAGCTGAGGTGAGTACATGGACTGGCTGCAGGTCACGTTTGCTGTCTTGCAGTGTGGGTTTGGGTAGTTCACCAAAGGTAGGGTTTCACATTTGGCTTTGGAGCCAAGCTTTCCTGCTTTGAAGTTGAGCCTTGTACAAATGTAATCCGGTCTGAAAAGCACCTCAGTAAAATGATTTGATTTTGAGCTGTGTGTATGTCAGGCTCGCAGCTCGGTTCTGCAGATATCTGCGGTTGTGGAAGGGTATGATGAGGACCACACACAACAGCAGAAAGGTCTCTACAGCTGCCAAAATGTGGAATGCAGAGGATACAAAGTGAACTTCAGCTGCAGAACTCTAAGGGGCAAAAATGTTAACAGTGACTTTGGTACCAGAAACACTTATATTTTGTGCTTGTGTTGCTTATAGTCAGCTCCCAGGACATTTAAATTACTGATACATTTCCTGTGTCAGGGGGAGAGCACCAGACCTGAAAGGTGACATGAGTCCAGTAAAAGTAAGTTTTGAAGGTACTGTTTAGAAGACTGAAGTGCATCCTGTGTCAAGTATATATCCTATATAGGTCCTACAAAATCTAATAATTCTGAAAGGAGCAGGCAGCAAGCATGGAGGTAACATCAGCTGAAGGTACTACCAGACAGGGACTCATCTCAAAATAACAGAGGTGAACAGTTTAAAACATAGTATCTTTAAACAAGTCCTTGGTCAGTCTTGTAGATGGCCTTGTCCTTGCCTTAGCATTTTTTGGTTGTGTGCTCTGTAGCTGATGACAGTTGAGGTGTTGAACTGCTGGTGAAGTGTGTGCCAAAGCCCTTGAAAACACTGACCTTGAATTCAGCAGGAGGATTTGTCTGGTTGTATGAAGAAAGAGGGTGAAACCTGGGGAGTGATTGATGATAGCTGAACAACCTAATGAGTTAATCCAGTCCACTAACTGCTTTGCAGGATGTGGAGCAAGAAATCTGAATACACTGTGAATCCAAACTTTGGCTGCCTAGCCAAAGGGAAAATGGGATTAATGGAAAATTCAGCTCTCACGTCCTGGCTGTATTTCCCTCTGGCAGTTCCCTAGTAAACTAAAAGTGCATTTGATGCAGTTGTGCTATCTTTGGGAGAGTAATTCATAACCTTCCTGATACCTTTTTAAGTATTATTAGAAAGGGGGGGGGTGGTTCTGGAGTTCTCAAATTAGTTTTAAGAACCCCCTTAACAGCCTGCTTCAAGTCACATGGTTTGCTATTAGTATGTTTACTGCAAAAATAGATTCTAAATATTCTAAGCGATGGAGTCTCTCTAAAGTTATGAGGAAGAATTTGGATTTACGTTTTAAAAAATTAATTAGACTTATTTATTGAAGTGTTGCATGCAGTTAGGCGGGTTAAAAAAGTCTGGGACTCCTTTGTGAATAGCTTCTGTGTCGGATCAAAAACTGTAACAGCAGGTTTTTTTCATGTGTTACACAGATGATTGCCCAGTGCCAGTGTCAGAAGGGTCTGCCTCTGAGTACCACTCAGGGCAGCAAGGGAGAGAGGGAGCACACAGAGAGGAAATTGCATAGTTTCAATTGCATAGTTTCAAGAAAATAAATTTAAGCAAAACCAAATATTTATACTCTTGTTCTGTTATCAGAAGCACTGTCATGCAGGCTGCCCAGAAACTCAAAATTTGATCCACATTCTTGATTCTTGATGCAGCTTAGCTCTGCCACTGTACTTCACTGCCTTTGAAAATGGGGTGCAGCTGTTCAGTATCCAGTGTCAAAATACTGTATTGTTTCATCCTGCTTGATGGGCTTACTACAGGAAAGGAAGATTAGTAGCAGCTGGATGTAATATGCCTCTAGTTTTTAAAACAGTTGGAAATTTTCCCCTTCATTTTGTACGTTAAATAGGGGAATTCAAATCTATCATTCTCTGTGAGCAGATTGTTTCTGTAATGTGCTTGTATTACCTCTTTGATGAACATGTCAAATTTTTGTGGATTTATGTTTTCCTTTTTAATCTTTGTTGGTAAGAGAGGCACATTATATGGGAAGCTGGTGATGGGTGACGAAGACAAGCAGAAAAGAAAATTGATGAAATAAAGCATTTTAGGAGGAAAATGCTTTAGGAAACATACAGGAAAACTTTGAAAGGTAATTAATTGACCTCTTTACTTTGTGCATAGATTAAAGTTAGCATGTAATCCTTAAAATCAGTTTAAAATGCTTCTCTTCTAATTCAGCACTATTTTACTGAAATGTAAATTCTTGCTGAGAAGAGCAGGATCATTAAGATCAACCCTGGCATGTACATTAATCCATCTGATTTTTTTCCCATGTTTTCTTTTTCTTCAGAATTTGCTCTGGTACCTTTTATGCTTGGGAATAGTGTCTGTTCACAGAGAGCACAGCGCAGGTTGAAACTAGTCAGGTTTGGCTATTTGGACAGGGAAGAGGAATCTGCTGGGGGGCCCATGCTCAATGCCTCAGTGTTTGGGAAGCTCAAAGCATTTCCTGAGTCCAAGCAGGTTGCTGTGGAAATATGCAGTTGGAAGCAGGCCAAAATGTTGCTGCTGAATTGGTGATAAAAATCTTCCTCTGCAGCATGAAACAACAGTCCAGCTCTAATACTCCACCCTTTAGCTCTGCTCCTCCAAACCCATAAACTTCCAGCTGTGGAATTCTTCACATACACTTAATTTCGAAGGCTTTTTGTGAAATAGTATGGATTTCAGCTCTGTTTTTATACAAAGTCAGGTTTCAAGAAATGTGATCACCTAATTCCATTTTCCAGTGCCTTCTGAAGCTTTTATGTGAATAAATCCAGAGTGTCTTGTTTTAAATCCTGGCAGGTTCGTTATATCTAGAATTAAGAGTTTTAAAATAGTGAGCAGAAACAAAATTTGTCTTAATTTGTCGAAGTTCAGTAAGTTGAAAAACTAAAAAACAAATAATGAGATTGAATCAAATAGTTTTCATTTTATTTGGCCCCCAGAGGAGTCCTTGAGAGGGGAGGCAAATGTAAGTCTTGGGCACCATTATAGCCATGTGATTTTGATGTGTGAGATAATACGTTTTGTTACAAATTAGCAGAAATTTTGAAGGCATCTTTAACTCCACAGGACAGGTATCTGTATGGGGATTTGTTTGTCTTGCCCATGAGTAAGTGTTGCATTCATCCTGTCCAGCTTTTCTTGAATGTTTCTAAAATGAGCTACTTCTCCTTGATGAAACATGACCTGCAAGTTAATAATGTAGCAAGTGAAATATGTACTGAATATAGTGCACAAGGTATTCAGAATAGTGAATGAAAAGAAGCAATTGTTGCACAATCCAAGAGCAGTAATTGGAAGGGACTGATGATTGATTTTTCTCTAAAGGCAGGATTAAATAGCACAATACAGCACTGTGAAAGTTTCCTCTCTGATTTAGAGTGAATTTTGATCAAAATTACAAACCAGCTCAGAATTTCCCATGGAAGTTCCATGGCACAAAGCCAGGAAGTTGTATTTTCAACACACAGAAGTGCTTTAATATGGTTTTTATGTGGTTTCTCTGTAGTAAGTATTTTGGATTTCCATGAAGAGAGATTTTTTTTTCATGAGGATAGATTTTAGCCATGCAATCTACACTTGATATTTCCATTTTTCAAGCTCAATGAAACTGCACTGTTTCATGACTCCCTTAAAATCTGAAGTAGCAGATTAGGATCAGTATAGAGATCATGGTGGGGGGACATCTGCATGTTTGTATGTATGTATGGGTGTGTGTTTATATATAACTTCCTAGAAACTGGATTGCGGGCATTTTAGATCTCATATACAAGACCGCAGAAAGAATCATCTTCCAAATAAGAGACAAGGCATATTCTCTACAGTTCTAGGTAGAACATTAGTTCTTAATGGCACATTGTCACCCTAGGTAGTCTGTGTAGCCCACATACCTTGTCTGTGAACCTGTCTACTTTGTACCAATTGTATTGAATGCATGCAAGTCCCCATGTACTCAGGAAAGCTATATAAAATAGTACTTTGACAACATTCTTCAGAATAAACAGGATTTTAAACCAATAGCTATAAAATACCTGAAGACATGAGCATATCTGTTGGACGGTCACAATAGCTTGTAAGAAGGACTACAATGAATCTGTGCTCAGTTGTAGATAAAATCTGGTGTTTGAATCTGTGAGAAGGGGGAGCTTTGGAATGAGTTTGATGGGAGCAAACGGTGTTACAGTATGTGCTTAAAATAGCTGGTAGGTTCACATCTTATTAGGTGTGTCTTTTTTGCTGCATTTGCCTCAACAGTGAGTGTGTGCCATGGGACTGTGGATTTAAGCTTCTTGCCAGCCAGTCCAGAGTTGTGGAGTACACAGTAGCCGTATTATTCCTAACTAATCAGCATAGTTAATGAAATAAAATGTATTCAGAATTTGGTGCTGGATCCTGTTGCCTAGGAAGTCACTGGCCATTCTTGTCACTGCCTAAATGGCAGTCACCAATGTCATCAGTAGTATCCTGGTTGCCTTCAGAGGAAGACCAAAATAAAAAAAAAGGAAACAAGCCAACAAAACAGGTACAGATCACTGAAAACGTGGAATTATTTCATGAGGCTTAGGTAGCTACTGGTGGCCGATCCAAGTTACTCTGTGAGATGTTTTTTACTAAGACAGCTACAGACATAAACATGCACAACACACAGCAGAATTTCAAGTGTTAGACCCAGAATTTTTTTAAGAAGTTTGATGGTTGGTACATTATTTAAGAAGAGCAAGAGGTTCCAAGCTGACCCGAAGATGTGTCAGCCATTTGTTCTTCTGCCGTAGACAGCGTCAGAGCTGAGGCCTTGGAAACTTAATTTA
The DNA here is from genome assembly GCA_013397865.1 of Struthidea cinerea. Taxonomy (NCBI): domain Eukaryota; kingdom Metazoa; phylum Chordata; class Aves; order Passeriformes; family Corcoracidae; genus Struthidea; species Struthidea cinerea. The sequence continues at coordinate 57,805 of VZTI01000532.1, read as the reverse complement.
GCTGGTAATAGAACCGCTTTGATTTATAATTTAGTCTGAAGGTTCCTGCCTAGGGTCAAAGTAATAGACGACTGTGGATATAATGGCTTCAGACACGGGGTCTGGGTGCATCTCCTCAGCCTGTGATGCCTTTCCCTACCTCTGTGCTTGACCTAGACCATTCCTTGTGGCCCCTCTAGTCTACCATCACAGGAGTTCATATCACTACTTGGTATATTGGATTTGGGCATGAATCCTGCTGAACGTGTTACCAAAAATCACTAAAAATAAAAACTCCTTAACACTAGCATAGCATTAAGAAGCAAGCATTCTTTATTCAGCCAGATGCATGAAGGGATATCTCCTCCAAAATTGTTCATGCTGAGTACTGTTTAGGTACTATATTTTACACACATATTCATAGGTTTTCCTAGAAGAAACATATATGTGATAGTGATTTCCTCGAAATGTCATAAATGGGCTGGTTGCTTTCCAGTTCTTCTTCCTACAGAATAAGCATTTTGCAATTCTGTAGGCCAGTGGTTTTTGAAGAATGAGCATTGTATTAACCCACCAGTTGCAAACAGTTTTTAATCTGGCAATGGAAGTACTTCTGCAAAAAAATGGCTGTATGTGTGGGGCTTTTAAGTAGAATCAGTTCACTCAATGCCATTTAAAAGAAAATGGGCATGAAGTACAATGCAGATGGTGGCACTTGAGGTGAACTACTTTTGCTGATGCAGAAATTTGTCAAAACTCTGCAAGAAGTAAGTCTACTGCTTTCTGCATCAAGAAGAAAATGATCAAATATTTTTTAACTTGTTTTTGCAGTCTAAGTTATATTCAACTGTAGAATGTGGTCCTCATTTATGATGGGTGCCACACTGGGGTATGCAAAGCCCAGGGAAGAGCTGTCATTGTTCATCACCAGCTCTGGCAGTTTTGCCTCCAGACACAGCCCTGAAGACATGAGGCAGAAGCGCTGCAAAGTAGTTGGGCAAGTTGGAAGTCTGACCTGATCCAGTGTAGCTGGGACTTCCAGAAAGGAAGAAGAGCTGGTTTAGTTCATGTCAGATGTTCAAGGGATACCACCACCTTTTGGGGATTTTTGATCTGTGTGGAAATGACCCACTACGTTACCTTAAGAGCTGGGGCAGGGCATGTTTCCTAAAGGTCACAATAAAGATATTTTTGGCAATAAAAAGTCTATGTGGTAAGTCTTCTAATCCATTTCAACTTCTGCATCAGGGGATCTTGGGTACACATGTATGTCAGGTCTCAGCGTTCCATTCAGGGAATCCTGTTCTTTCCATAGATGCCTACGTACGCCCTAGGAGCTTGTGTGTAGTGCAACGCCCTGCTGACCAGGAAAGCCTTGTGTGCCTGTGCCAGGTGATTCAGTGCTTCACAAGGACATCTTAGCTCTGGATCACCTGTTGTTGGGGCAATGTCACAAGCTTTTAGGCCATGTGAGATCACCAGATCAGGGCTGAAGCGTGCATAGGAATAGTTTTGAAACCAAAACACTGAAACTCCCTAGGTTTGTATTCCTACACACAGTGAGTTTCTAGCAGTTTTTTGGGGTGTTTTTCCTGCTTGAGAAAAAGCAGTCTCTGCCCCTGTAAGGAAACACCTTGCATTAAATATTCTTTAATTGACCTAAACTTGAATTACGGATTTCTGCTGCCATCACAGGAAGATTTCTTGGTCAGATGTGCTGGAGGAACGCATTTCCATTTCTCCTTTATAGTGATATGTGTGGGACATTTCTCAGTGTTAGAAAAGGCACTGAAAGTGGACTGCCAATGTACCCAAGTGACTACTACTGCTGTTAGTGGTATTTGTTAGGTATTTTCAAGATGGTTGTCCTATTAACAAGTCTACTTGTAAAGTCTCATTCACACATTTCAGTGAATGCAGACACGCTGTGGGAAAACAAAAGCTATTCCCTTCTGGTTTTAGACATGATACTTAACATGGAATATCTCTTGAAAAAAAAATTAAAATTAAACCTTTTCTGTCGAGTCTACCCTAGTCTGTTACCTTGGTGTGTCTTGGGGGGCAAGAAAAGTTGGATTATCAGGAAAGGTAGCTAAATTTTCTGTCTTCAAAATTTTCTTGTTAAACTTTCTAGTCTTCTAGCCTTCATTTCAATAAAGCTTTACAGTTGACATTTCAATTGTTTTGCCATTACCACAAGGTTGTGAGGATTACTCACTTTCCAGCATTTGTCCACAGTTTCTTGCAACTTCATCTGAGAGTATTTAGCTTTGGGGACTTGGAGTTATTTTCCTCATGAATGAATTTTCAGTAATGGAGACACTTAAGTGTAATTCTTTGGCAGGAATCACATCTCTCTGTTTCTATCTGACGTATCTTCTCCAAATAAACTTTGGTTTACTTTCCTCAGACATTTTTGAATCTGTTCCTTCTCTTATACTGAAGAGATTCTGAAATCTTTGGACTCCATATCTTAGTATTCATCTCTCGTGTAAATGTTAAATCCATTTAGGCTCTATATTTGTCCATGAATCTAAGCCTTCTTAAAACTTCACCTTCGCCCACCGTTCTTCCTGCTTTGGAAAGCTGTGCACAGAGCTTCTGACACTTATTTTATCACTTCCACACCTTCTTCCCTGTGTCACTGTCAGTGCCTAGACAAGCTGTTTACCACTTCTGCTCATTCTTTAATCTGCCGCGCAGTAAGGTCACCTTTCTATTCCTTCTCACTGCTCAGCAGCTTCAGGTAGGATGCGCAACCACAGCTCCACAAGCGAGAATGGAGGGAAGGAGAGTGCATTTCCAGAATCCATCATAATCTCAGATGGATGTCTTAGCTGGATGCTGGAGAACACTTCCTGTTTTGGCAGCGTATTATTGTGCAGAGCAGGAAAGTACACAAGAATACATGTCTTAGCCTTCAATGCTCTGCCATCACTGTGTGTATTTTCAAGTTCCCTTCAGCTGCTGGTCTTTTCTTTGTATTCAATTACGTGCCTGAAGGTGTATACCTAGTAAATTTTACTAATTAAAATTACTTGCAATAGACTTAATATTTTTACAAAATCTGGCATCTAAGCTGAGAAACTTCAGAAGACTGGGCAGATGTCTCTTTTTTCTTATGGGTTTTTAGTCAGTTATGTGTTCTGGATGTGTATGTTCTGCACCTCAGCTCAGTGGTTCTTTTCCTGTTTTCTCCTCTGGTGGAGCAGCAATAGTGGCAGGGCAGGAATGTTGTGAATTTTTTTTTTTCCTTTACTTTTGCAGTCAAGTCTGGGGATTGACTATTCATAGAAACATAGAAAATCTGAACACCCTCCTCAGAAACATTGTCTACTGCCTACAACTACTATGTTATGGTGCATCCTGATGGTGTTCAGTTGAGTGGATGTTCCTTATAGAAGTCAGACCTGCCTTCAGAAGATAGCACGAATGGCTTTTGGCTTGGGATACATCTCCAGCTCAAGAAATGAAAACACGTGTCATTCTCAACTGATGTTTTTTTCTTCTTTTCCTTCCCTGTAGCCTCGTCACGTATTCAACATGCTGAAGAAGTATGTGCGTGCTGAACAGAAAGACAGACAGCACACTCTCAAACACTTTGAACACGTCCGCATGGTAGACCCAAAGAAAGCTGCCCAAATCAGATCTCAGGTAATCCCCACTGATGGTTAGTGAGATTGTGTTAGTTCATAGCTATTGTGAAATTTCTGTCAACCTATTTTTTGAAAAATATCAAACTCCTTTCTGTGGACAGCTTTAAATGCAATCAAAAATAATCTGCTTTCCATCAGAAGATTTAAGCAAAGTGATATAGTAGTTTGGGTATGATTTGTCTTCTCAGAAGAACTAAAAACAGGTTTTCTATCTCTCTGGACAGTGAGTCAGTCATGGACATGTCCTGAGGAGCCTTCCAGAGCATTAATGCTGAGAGTCTTTGTTAGTGCTTTGGTAAATAATACCTCTGGGAAAACATCAGTATTAGATTGAACAACAACACATGGTTGTGCTTCCCTCAGCTGAAGTGGCAGAACCAGAAGAGGTGTAGCCATCTGACTGCAACCAACCTTTCTGTAGTCATTGCAGAGGCACTTGTAATGTCTATAAATGTGATTACTGTTTAGTGTGTTCTTTTAAAATAGACACTGTAGTTCATGGCATTTAACTGCTGAATGTTACTATAGTCCTCAATGCATATGTTTTGGACCAGCTTTTATCTTGCCTTCATAAATCATAGAGGGTAAGAAAGCAAAAAGAAAACACCCAAGATTGAGAATGTAGCTGGCTTTCAAAACCGCAATTAAAATTGGAGTCGCAATGGATAAGCTGTAAAAGCAGTGTTCTGGAATCTGTGTAGTCTGCTGCTGTTCCCTCTGTAGGATTCAAGGGCAGGCACTGTTCCAGCCACAGTTTTTGAATTGACTGACATCACTAAAAGAAAAATCAAAACCATGTACCTCCCTGGATGGCAGATTAGATTTTCAAACACCTATTTCAGCCAAATGTGTACATTGAGATCATGCTGTCTTGAAATTGCTGGAGTGAGAAATGCACACTTCTAAAAGTCTTCTGCAAAGACTGTTGTCTTTGCCTTGCCTTAAGCAGCTAACATGACTTTTTTTTTTTCCAAGTCACTGGATTATTTAATAACAAAAATCAGTGGAATTTTGCAGAGTGCAGGTTGTGTGGCAGCACTGGTGAAGAATAGAGACTAACATATAAATACAAGAAGTGCAGTGTATTGCCTAACATGTCATTGTAGGAATGAGTATTGATATAGCATCTTTGCATCTTGAATTGGTCAGAAGGTTGGGGAAATGTAGCCTGGAAGTTCTGTTTGTGAAATGTTTTTCAGTGGTAAATGGGAAACAAAATATTTTGTCCAAAAGCATAAATATTTTATTTGGATTTGAAGAAATCATGGTACTGTTTCATTAAAATTGCTGTCTGCAAGTCATTTTACTTGTTAGGCCTAATTATCCTGTCAGTCTTCTAAGTCTTTTAAGATGCATCTCAATATCTCCTTCTACTGAAGAAAGGTGGTACTTGTGAAGAGTACCCTGGGGGAGCAAAGATCATGTGATGTCATAACTCAACCCATAACAATGTGCAGGCACTTGAGGCAATAGAGCTGTAATCACATGAGAAGATGCAGTAATGCTTCTGGGTGGAAATATTTTTGTTTGCAGCTGAAAATGTTAGCAAATGTTTTACAAACCTGTTTTTTTTATTCTTCTTTGGAGAGCTGTTTCTTTTTGCAGTATTTGGATTAGAAAATAAATGAATAAATAAATAAATAAAACCAAACACCTGAAACATTCTGATGCAGTAATCACTGTGCCTCACTTGGTTTACATGTTATGTGAAAACTTAGGAGTATGGGCAAATGTAAATGTTGCTGAAAGAAGAACGAGGCTGTGGATTTCTGCCACAATAGCTGCTTGTGTGCATGTTCTGCCCACAGCAAATGTAAACCCCTACTTTAAATTACTGCATTTCCATGGGATTTCAGGTGGTTGCTGTGGAAAAGCATCTAGAACGCTATTTTTGTAGCAGCTGCAGGAGAGAGGTGAGTTTTGTAATGGGTTTGACAATTTTGGTACATAGAGCATACTGAAATCTTATACCTGCGCAAGTGAAAACTGTCTTGCTTCCTATAACCTATAAAATTTATGATAATGTCAAATTATTGATAGTATTCCCTTCCTTCAAATACTTTTGTTTCCATAGGTTATGACACATCTACGTGTGATATATGAACGCATGAACCAGTCTCTCTCCTTCCTCTATAATGTGCCTGCTGTGGCAGAGGAGATCCAGGATGAAGTTGGTATGCAAACTACTAATATAGAAAAAGACATATATTTCTGTGATGAGAAATTATCACCAAAAGCAAAAATACATTATCTCACTTTTCCTATTGATATGCTACTTCAGCTGAAAAGTAGAAGAGTAAACCTGCCAACATCCTTAAATTTTGAATTAACTTATAATGAACCTTTGGAAGACAAATACTGTATAACCCATGCAGTGGCATCATCATATTGTTGTCTTCCCTGACATATGTTAATTGACATTTGGAGCCTTCTATGCTATAGGGGTGCAGCAATTGACAATGATATTTAGCAAATCCTATCCTTTGGATATTTAATTTACATGGTAAGTATTTACATGATATAGACAGTTTGGAAATCCCTCAGCTAAAAAATTGGTTGCAGAACCAGGCATCTGAGAAAAGTGTAGGTATCAACTTGGCAGTATCCTAGTGGTCACGCACTTAGTTCTTGGCTAGTTATCAAATTGATATCTCTGCTTCTCCCATTTTTTCCAGCATACAAGCTGGACTGTGGATCAATTAGGTAGCAACAGTCCCATGTTTGCCTCTTCCCTGAGACCTGTAATGGCAGATAGCTGTGAGGGAGACTGGCCTTTCCTTCCATCCAGATTCCTGCCCTTGGCTGTGGCATTGCTGCAGCACAGAGATCTCCAGTACAGCGCCCAGATTCTGCTGTGTGCTGCTATTGCAGCAAGGCAACTGCACTCAGTTTTGGACATCAGGTTGTTAATACGTGTCTTCGGGAAAAGTAACACATGGTTAAATGTAAAGGCCAGAATCGGGACAGTTGTTTTTGGAGCAGCGTTTTTCACAAGTTGTGATACTCTGCCAAATGGCAGTTAATGTATTAGTTTCACTAATAACCAGCTTCAGGTGGCTAAATAAGTCACTGATTTCTTCAAAACACAAGGGAGGGAGGCATGCCACGGCAATAAGGATTAGGATGCATTTAGGACGCAGGGAGGGGATGGACAAGGAGTAGTGGTGGATTCATTTGCCCAAGGTATAAGTTACAATGGAGATGTGCTTCTGCTTGAGAGGGCTGGAGATGAGATCAAGAAATTGTGGAAGGGATTGGGAGGCAGCCAAAAGATAACTGGTTAGTAACTGTCCTTAACCATGTGTTTCAATGCTCCACAATTATAAGCACAATCAACAGTCTCAGTCTGTGGGTGTAGAGTCATTCAGGGAGGAACAACATCTTATTGATAATTTGAAAGCATATCATTTCTGTAGAAAGATGTAAGTACTGTCAGGTCTTTGAGATGCTCTGTTAGTTTTCTTTATGCACTGCTGAAGAAAGTCCCCTTGGGGTTTTGCATCAAATTTCAATTTCTTCTCTTCTTGGTAATGTTAATGCTTGTTGCTGAGGACATTCTTGTAACTTTGTTCTCCTTTCTAAGTACTAAAATGGAACGAGAATTTCAGAATCTTTGAAGTGACATGAGACCAAAAGTCTATTAACTGCTGAGTGGTTTACAAGAATTTGACTCCTAATCTCAAATGTAATACTAATTTTTAGAGGGCAAAAAGAGCTTAAAAATAGTAAGTTATTATTTCCTAGTAAGTTGAGAGCAGCTAAGAAATCACAAAGAAAATGTCACAGTCTCTTGAGTAGTTTTTCCTTTCCTTTATTTTTTTTTTTTTTTTTTTTTTTTTTTTTTTTTTTGTGGTTTAGGGTGTGCTAAAAACTATTCCAAGCATTGCAAAGTTTAAAGCAATTAAAACAAAGTTCTTATAACTGGGAGTTACTAAGCAGCACAAATTAAAGTACTGTCTTTTCTGGGTAAAATATCAGATCTAGATAAAATAGTTTTCCATAATGAAATGTCTTTCAGTATCAACATGCTTCTTGTTGATAATATTGTGTCTATACTTGGTTTTACATGTTGGTTTTAATGAAAGTTTGTGGAGGTCATTCCCGTCTGTTCAAGGAGACAGTATCCTTCTAGCTTTGAGCACTGATCAGCCTGTTTCAAATTCTGTTCTGAAATTACCGGATTTCTTAGTCTCTGTACTCTTCCTAAATCCATGGAAAAGGACATCTATTACAACTGCAGAATCTGTGGAGAAGTAAACTTCTAATAAAACCTCACTTTGTAGCATTCCCAAGAAATATTACAACCCTCATTAAAAAGACATATGGTTCATTAAATACCTTTTGTTGGAACCATTGACTTAGAAAGTCTGAGTCAGTAGAAAATTTGAAAAATAAACAAGGTAAGAACATCTCACACACAGAGTGTCTGAATAATAAGTTACACATAAGGAGATATGGTTGAAAATAGTTTTAGTTCATTTTCTTTGTTCATTATAGTTTTAGTTTCTAGTTCCACTCTGCTGCAGAGTTCTTAATGAACAGTTTTTACCTTGAGGAATGGATAATCTTTGCTTTAGACAACAGAGCTCTGACAAAGGTAGTTTTTCCCAAAATCAAACAAGTAGCTCTATGAGCAGCAATATAAATGAGATCTAGATTGCTGTGAATTTGTACCGTGGGTTTAATTCTTCTTACATCTAATATTGTGCTGGTTTTCACTCAATTTTTCTCATTGTTAGAAATATTACGACCTATTTTTTCACAGTTGATAAGATAAATCAGTCTAGCAGTTGGACATTTGAAGTTTCCTTGAAAAACAGACCATGTTTGAAGTTCCTACCTTAAAAGGCAGGCTTACAGCCATTGTTTTAATGTGCGGAACCCAAAATTAAAAATCCAGCTTCTATGCTTAAAGTGGGCTTTTATGCCTTTTAAGAGCAGCCTTTTCTTGTTATTTTCATAAGTCCAGCAAAGATGGTGTCAGGAATTTAGGGTAAAATTTAAAAGAGTTCTAGTCCTTACCTGCAGGTATCCATCACCAGCTGATGTCCACTGGCTTTAACAGTGGGTTATAGGAGTATACAGATAGTTGGAAGACTCACAGCACTGCAGAGGGTAGAAAACAGCACTTAATTTGAGAGCCTTCTTCCTAAGCGTTTGACCAATGTGTAATGTGCAAATGCCCCATTAGGGTTTCAGGCATCTTAATGTAGCAGCAAATTCCAGATGTGTGAGGAAGGATATTGCTGGCTGTCTCTTGTTCATGTTGGGGCAGGGGTAAAAGAGCCAGTCTGAGAGTTTCAGAAAGAGGTCACCTGACCATGGCTGTTCTGACAAAGCTTGGAAAGAATAAGCAGGTCATTTGGGTAGGAGACTCTTTGGCATTCTGGCTGCAAATGATTTTTTAAGGGGCAGTGATGCAAATGTGCTAAAAACCAGGTCACTCTTGGCAATTGATGCAGTTCTTGGCGATAAATGGAGTTTCTTATGAGCAGGAGTATGCCCCATGAATAGGAGAGTGGCACAAAAAAAAATCTGAGAAGATTATTTGCCCTCCTAGGTATTTGTACTCACCTTTTCCCTCTGATAAATCTCATATATTATTTAGTATGTATGGAAACCCAGAAAAAGCAATAGCAGACTTTAAGAGAAATCAGCAGTTCCTTTGAGCACATCCTGCTTTAAATCCTTATTTGATTAGATTGCTTATCCATGTATGTAAAAGGCAATTTATTGCAGAGAGTGGCACAGCAGGCACAGCTTCTGAATCAGAAACTACGTCAGAGCTTTGTGGATCAGTCACATGGGCAGGCAGTGATTTGAATTTTTTATTCTGTCTTTGCTACTTGTTTCCAAACTGATGTCCTCAGCTTCAACTTTTCTAGCCCACCACTGAGGAAGTATTAAGCACTGTAGTAATACCACAGCAATATTGTACCTAAGCTCAGAAGCATTCAGTTAGGAGCAATAAGTAAAAGAATATTATTTCATCTGACCCTTGACAAATAAAATCAAGCTACTGTTATTACTCTGTTCCACTCTGCCTGTCCTGTTCTTCTGCAGCATGTTCTGAATGCCACACCCACATTACGTGCCTAGAAGAGAAGGCAAACCCAGGCTGATCCCAGATCAGTGCCTGCTTTCACATATATGTAGTGTGCTGTGGGGCATGCACTATTTTAAGCATTTGTGTGCTCCAGCTTAGCATGACAAAATTTGAAACAAGAGACATTTGCCTCTTGACATTTGCCTTGCAACTTCCTTTGAAGATTTTTTAAAGTGTTTTTAGAAACAGGACAAGCTGCAGACTCAAGATGTCTGACCACTTCCTTTCTTTTAACACTTCCTCTTTAATCATCAGGCCCAATACCTGTCTGAGGGCAAAGTTAGCGCTACCTCACTGGTTCTGGTCTTTCAGCATTTATTAAACTATTTTTGATTCCTTGTTTGTAGCTTGTAATTTTGACCTGTAGTCAATCCACAGCCTTGCTGCATTTCTTGCTGTGAGTTGAATTAGGATGCTGTTCCCAATCATTCTGTGGTATCCCTCTTAAGAGGTTTAAGGGCATTAGTTTCTTGACGCAGGCTGACAGTTCAAAACGACAACCAGGGTGGCTTGGGGACTGATACTGCAAAACCAAAACATGCTCCTGGAGGCTTTGCAAAAGGAAATTCTGTGTCTTGTGTTGTTTGGTGCCATTCATTTTGTGATTGTTTTCTTCATCCTCTCCCTTAAAATGCTATGTTTTGAATATGTAATTAGTAATGTCTTTCAGACTGCAGTGGGACTTCTCAGTGTCTTGTTTTTCTGTAACTCTTCCTTGTCTTTCTGTCTTAAAATTTAGCTGATGGGAAGAATTCCACCTTCAAAAATGTTTAATATGTTGAAGCAATACTTAGGATTTCTGAACCTTTATTTGAAGTTGTGTTGCCATATCAAGGTATCAGAATAATAAAGGGAAGTTGACATACATTGACTGTGTCAAAAGCTTGTTTAAAGGTTTCCAAGGGTATTGTAATGGGATCATACAGAATGGTGTAGTTCATACCAAGTAAGAACAGTAATTAGCTTGTAACTCAATTTGAGCGCGTTAGACTAGAAAATTCTAAAAATTGCTTTTTGTTTGTGGAGGTGGCAGTTCTAGGCTGCTTAATAGGAACCAGTTCTAGCCTTTCTCTAAAACTAGAAGCAAAAATACTGGTAGCATCTGATTGATGCTATAAGGTCATGCCTCAGAGTCCTTACAATGCCTAATTTTTTTTCTGGTAACGTAAAGGAGTGTTGTTGAGGCATGGGTAAAGGAATTAGCACTCCAGGATTTATCTGCACTGGGACAGACCATGTTCAGTGAACTGGCATAGAGAAAGATAAGGAGTAGTCACCAGTGGTGCTCATTCTCAGGGCAGTTGGGTTTTGCACCAGTTGATTAATGTACTTTATCCAGACAATATAAATAGAGTGAGCAGTTGCAGTACTTGCAAAAACCCATAGCTGAGGAAAGCTGGACAATTCCTGTTCAGTTTTATACTTTCTGCCATGCTGGAGATCAATGGAATTGTCATTTCTAAATTGCCCCAGGCACTTGGCTAGTACTGTGTAGGCAACTGTTCAATTCTGGATGCAAGGAAGCATCATCTTTGCCAAAGCAGAAGTACTGAATTTCCACCCTCATCTCTTTAAAACCAGGACATTTTTCTGTGACAGCAAGTCTTCTGTTGAGATTTGTTGGATATCTGCACCACACAGAAATTTCTCAGTAAACATTAAACAGAGTTTCTGGAAGTAGGACAGTTGTATGTAGGTCTTACCAAAGGTTCTGTAAAACCTGCCGTCTAGTTTTAAAGAGCCTGTTTGGTGTGTCTGTGCTGTGTCATACAAGCCCATGTTCCTGCCCTTCTGCTCTGCCCATTGTGCCGATAAGTATAATGCAACTGGAACAAGCAGTCAAAAGCAGCCTTCAGAGAATGTGTATTTGCACAGGTACCCTGAAGTGACTTCCAGCACTAACTGTGCCTGTGCTTTCTCCCCATAATTGATTTGACATATTTATGTGTATCCAGTAACCTCAGCTTTTCAAAGAAAATTTTGAATTTTCTGTGAAGTGGTTATCTACCTTTAATATTCTCCCTTGGAGGCCTATAGCATTCAGCTGAAAAGATGATTTGTTAGGCTTCTAGCAAAATATATATTGCTGCATCAGTGGTTAAAAATAGCAGAGTTCTTCCGCAAAAGCAAATGAATTCTGTGTTAAACTTTCCACAGCAACATTGAGATGGATTTTGTATGCTTAAATATTGACATATGGCCCAGGTGGAGTGCCTCATGAACAATTAAGACCTTTTCCACCCAAGGACTTTTTTTTTTTTTTAAGCATTTGACTAATTCATATACATATGTATACACACTCTTAAGCTTTTTTTTTTTTCCCAAGTGTTGCTTTTTTCTTTAATCATCACAAGCCTATGGTCTTTACTAAGCTATCGGTTTTGCCACTTTGTTATCTCTATAAAATATTCTTACAATTACTTAAATACCATAAATAATAAGATGCCATTTGTTGGAGCAAGGTGATGTATGACATTTATGTAGGGAATCAGCCAATGTCACAGAAGCACAGAATGGCTGAGGTTGGATGGAACCTCTGGAGGATGGAGGACATCTGGTCCATTCCCTCTGCTAAAGCAAGGCCACTCAGAGCCAATTGCCAGTGCTTGGTCACCCTCACAGTGGGAGTGTTTTTTATGTTTATGTTTAAGAGACTCAGCTCTGTCTACTAGTAAAATACGTCCTTTGCTTCAGCGCAGAAGAGAAGGGAAAATATTCTGGAAACAGAGCCAACATTTTCTTCTTCTAAGCATCTCTTATTTTTTGTCAAGATTATTTAACTGTTATAGAAAATTAAGCAGAGAATTGTGGATGATTAGAATAGATATAAATGCACTTCACTGATGCTGATGTTCTGAAGTGCTTTCATTAGCAATGTACTATACCCTCCCCATCTTCTGTAGCTAAATGGGCTATTGTGTTCTATCATGGGCACTAACGTTCTCCAAAAGAGACATGAATCCTGATTTTTGTGTGCACAAGCCTTCTTTCCATCTCGTAAATATTGTGAAGATGACTTCAGTCAGTAAAAGAGCCAGCTTCCTCCAGGGCTCACAGATACTGGGAAAAGGATAAATGTCTTCAGGTGGCTTTGGATTGGGGTGGCTTTTTCATCAGGGAAAGATATGGGACATCTTGTTTTCCAGTTCAGAAATTTAATCAGAATAAAAAAGTTGATAAAAGTGACTAAGTTTATTAAGAGAATATTTTCCTCTGGTTTGAATAATGCTGTTCTGTTTCACTTGCAGCTCTAAAAAATCTGGTCCCATGATCCAGGTGTTAGAACTGAAAACTGATAATAATCGTGGACCTGTAATTTATAAACAAAGTATTTTTTAAATTTTCTGAGCATCTGCTATTTCAGTGAGTATTTAAATCTTTCACTCTAAATAATTCATCTATTTTCAGGAGAGGTTTAAAGGTGTTGCCTTGATTTTCTTCAAGAGCTGATGGTGAGAGCACTCTGCCCTGCATTGATAGATCCTTCTTGAAGACTTTATTCCATGTCCTTCCCATTACTGTAGCCTGAAGTATTTTGTCATAGGCAGTTCTCTTTTAATAGCAAGTTGCTATCCACAGTGCAGATCCCACAGGGAGTTCATGATTACGAGACCACTCTGGGCAACAGGCTGAGGTTGAGACTGTGTCCACTTAACAATGCCTTTTGATTCCCCTCTGGAAGAGTCTACAGTCTACTTGTGCACAATGGAAAAAAATGCATTAAACTTCGAATAATTGTCCAATTATTGGTTGTAGTCTTTCCTATTTTTTCTTATTTGATTAGATACACATGGAAATATAGATTTGATCCGGATTTTCTTCTAAATCACCAGTCATTTTCTGGTGTCATGAAGACAATAGACTGGGAAATTCTGTCTTGGAGAGCCTTGTTTCTGCTAGTAGTAGGGTTATAATTGTTTGGAAATATTGTATTTATAGGGGTGTGCGTATTATTTTAAATTGGAATACTGGATATATTTGATTTTAAAAAGCATTATAGGTCTGGATTACCTTATAGCTACAGATTTGCTCTGAATTGATTTCCTGTTCTTTTGTGTCTTTAGTGAAAAGCCAAAAGCCGAGCACTCGCTTTTGAGATGGTACAGATAAAACATGCGGTGGTACCAAATTTTTTTTTTAAGTCTGCTTGTACTCTTATGAAGCAGAATGGCTTCTCAGCCTTTCTCATTCCTTCTTGTTTCCTTTCTCTGCTTTAAGGAACTCATATGTTAGTTCATCATGTGCCAAATTTAAGATGTAATTCTTTTTTTTTTTTTTTGATAACAAAAGTCTGAAAACATCTTCCAGCTGTCCTGCTTTCAGATACGATCTGAGAGCAGGTGACTTTCCAAATGCATAGCTCCAGTCAGAGGGGAGGCTCTGGCTTGGTAAAATGTTGCCCGTTAATGAAAATGTCATTATGCTGAGCTATTGGAGATTTTCTTGATACACTGGCTACGTGTAATTTTTTTCATAAATATGTCATCTTAAATCAAGTTCATGATGTCAATGTCCATGAGTACTGAAGCAGCCCAAAACTGTAGGATCACCGATTGTAAAAGAAACAAAGGAATCATCTTAATTCTTACCTGCTGGCAAATTGCAAGTGTCCAGTGAGAATCAGTTACAGACTGTCTACACAAGCTAATATAATTTTATACATAATATATTACAGAGCTAGTGTGTCAGTCTCTGGAATTGTTATCCAGAGGAATTTAAATAGAAGGAGCAAGAAATGGGAAAGAAATGGAAGTGCTACAGTTGTGATTTTTTTTTTTTAATTTATTAGAAGCATGTTCTTTTTAGCATGGTTCTAATTATTGCGGCTATTCTCAAGTTCAAATGTGTATTTTTTCTAAAGTTAGGTTCTTAGCCAGCAAGGTGTTGTCTAAGGCTATGGGATACTTACTCTCTTATTACCTTCTAGAAAAAATCTTTTAGGTCAACTCTTTTATGACACCTTAAATGTTCACTTGGAAAAGGCAAATTCTTTTCAACTTATTGAACAAGATTTTCATACACATAAGAAATTTCTGAAGTGTGGAGGGTTTTGGCTGCTACTTGCTCTTGCCCTAGTGGTGATGTCTCTGAAGGACAGAAAATAAGAACTATGAAATGCTATTTTCCATGGTTCTTGCTCTTTCTGTTTCCCTTTAGCCCTGAGGGAGACACATACTGCACTGAAGAAGTTTCCAGACAAAAAGACCTGTGGCATAATTTCACAGGCTGACCAGGAGGTGAGAAGAAAGCTTAGATCTGATGGGGTGGTGACATTTCTCTGTCAGTATGGATCTGAGCACTGAAGATTGGGCTCATTTCCAGTATTTCACAGGAATGATCTACCATAGCATTCCTCTGTCATCATCTTCAAAGCATGCAGGCAACAAAGTTGCTCCTCCACCCTCCAGTAGGCAGGTCATTTTCAATAAAGTTCTCATCAGAGTCTTTCTCTAAATTATGTTTGACTTGTACTATACAAATTAATTAGTTCAGCACTGAATACCACAGAATTGTGCGTTGCAGCTTGATAATGTTGTAATTATGACTCATAGCAATATGTAACATTATGATCGTACAGTGCTTGATTCAGCAGAACATCTTAAAATAACAAAATACTTGAAATTCAGTGGAGCTTCAGTCTTTGTGGTAAGGCACAGGAGGTCTTGTTTTCATATTTACTAGTTTGGGGGAGTTTTGATTCATACAGCTGACAAGATGCAGACACTCGAAGTTAGTTAAAACTTAACATCAGTGCAACTGAAAATTACATCAGCGCAACTGCTTTAGAAGAGAACATGACATATTGAATTAGCCTGTAAAGCAGGCGTACAATTGAAAGCTGCAGCTAAACATGTTACCTTGTACCACATGCGCTGTAATAAATGATTGTGTTGGTATTCTTAGTGAATTCTAATTGTGACATACAGCATGTGCATGATTTAAGCTGCCTTTAGACTGGATTAAGGCAATATGTGCGCCAGTGCAAATGAAGCTGTTGCTGTGACTCAATTGCTCTGCAGTTTCTGCTGTTGAGAAGAACGGGGAGGTTGCTGACACTTTGCAGCTTTGTCATTTTGAAAGCACAAGCTCAAAAGCAACTAACTTTGGGAAAAACATGTGTTCAGTTCAGATTCAATGGTCACTGATGGTAAGTGAGGCAATAAGACTCTGCATTTGTATGAGTTTTATTTGAGCTGGTTCCAAGCTCTTCTTTGTTGGATCAAGTACATGTTCTACCATGTAGATGGCATTTTACAAAGGAATTTTGATGTTGGGTCAAAACTATGGCATATAATTTGGTGGTATTTTAACTAGTGCTAATTTGAGGTGTTTTGGGTGCACTTCATTTCTAATCTGGTTTAAGAAATTGTTTTCTAAAACTTCCACAATTACAATTGCTAATTTTAAAGCTGCTTTTCAAGTAAATACAATGGTCTTGAACATAATAGTGATTGCAGAGCTTTTCATCTAGTAGATGGGCTCCTTGAAAACACAATAAACAAATATTGTAGTAATTTTTGGAAAATTTAAACAATAAACTATGAAGTAAGTAAAAATTATGGTTTGAAAGATAGCTAATGGGTTGCTGGCATTCCAGGACAGCAAGAGAAGCTGTTCCACATGAAATTCATGTCATTATAGCTGTGCCAGTTAAGGGCTCGGAAGTATGTCCCAGAGTTCAACGTTGGAAACAATGTTGTGTGACAGTAAAAGTAGATAAGGTTTCAACATAACATGGGTTTTGCCACTCCAAGATTCCATCAACTTTGTTGGGATTTGTCATTATATCTTTTCTAGCACGGTGCTATTTGCAAAGATTTGCAAATACAACTGTGGTCTTGGGGCATTGTAGACAAATAGCTTCTAACAATCCAGTATCTACCAGAAGATTTTGTAGTAAGTTTTCTTTTTCTTCAGCTCTTTCTTTGCTTTTGGCTCCGTTTGCCTCTTTGTGAGATAAGAGAATAGTCTTGAAAGGAGGTTGGAGTGGTATTACACTTTTATCCAGTTCCCCAAATATATTTCACTTCAATTTTTCTAGATGCTGTTGTTGAGGAGTATTGACCCATGAGGAAATGCCTGCAGTGAGCCCAAGAATGAGTAAAACTTGCGTAGGTGTTATGAGAAGTCCAAGAAGCATCTTCTTAAAATACTAGAAGTGAGCCTGTCTCTCATCCCGAGAAAGAAAATGTTTAGGTGCCTGAAGGAGAATTTCAAGTGTCTGGAGGAGAAGCAGCAACTGTGTACCCTCACACCAAATCCAGAGCTGGTGGGAGGTCTGAGGTCCCAACTGAGTGTGGGCTTTTCCCAAGGTCATGGTTGCTTTTGAGCACATGCTCTCAGAGGGACAAAAATTTTTGCCATCCACTTTATTTTTCTCAATGGCAAGGCTGAGCAGAGTGCTACAAGGAGATAATGAGCCAAGCAAAAAACATTTATTACAGGAAGATTCTCAGAGAGCTTTTGTCCTGTTGTTTTGATGTGAGATGAAATTTTGAGGAGCAACCTAGAATCTCTCTATTTTCAGCACCTAATAATAAGATACTCACAATACAAATGAAACCCCTGAAACAGTCTTGAATGCACATTCTAGCCTCCAGCTGTGCCTATACTCCCTGCTTATTTAGGGATTTGTCTTTTGCACAGTGGGGGAATTGAGTTGGCAGCTACAGAAGGGAAGGAGTACTGTGTTGATGAGTAGATGTACGGCTTTCCATTAGCGTAACTGATGGTTCAAGTAGCCATCGATATTTGGAACAAAATCAGCCCTGAAAAATTGGACTTTGCCAGTAGTGTCAATAACGGGAAATCCTAAGCCAAACTTTTTTTAGCAGTTCAGCAATTGAAGCAATTGTTTGTGAATCATTTACTCAATGCAGACACAGCTGCCTCAGTGTGATGGACTCCAGCAGCTTCTATGCCAGGCACTTCCAATTTCTCACTGTCATTCAGTGTCTGATTCATCCTGCCAGATGGGCTTGACTCGTGGCCATTGTTTCCCTGCTTGTAAAATGGATGTGATCATAATCTGCTGGTTGTAATATCTGTCTGCCTCACTTGAGCTGTTGTGCAGGTCAGTTCCTCTCCAGGCTGTGCACCACAGCTGAGTGGAAAACAACAGAGCTGACAACAACATGCTCCCACTTGGGTAGCCTTGAGAGGGGCTTTGTGTTTGATTATTCCCAGCCCTCAGAAATTTGGATATAATCATGGTATTGCCCCCTCACTCACACTGGGGCAGAGGTCGACTTAGTTGCCCTTTCGGGCATCCAGTGGGACCCACGAGGAGGTGCGACCTCTGCAGCTATGCCCAGTTAGTAACCATGCCCTCTTAAGAGAGTCATAGTTACTCCCACCAAGGTAGACAAATGCCTCGTCATCTAATTAGTGACGCGCATGAATGGATGAACGAGATTCCCACTGATGGGAGTTTCGTGTTCCTCTCTGTCAGCCTAGTAGGCCTGGCCATGTCTGCACCATGGCCTCTCCTGAGTGCTGTGCCAGTCCTGGTGCCGCTCCTCCATTGCCAGAGCTCAGGTCCTTTGTTCCCCTCTGTGCATCATTTGTCCCTTTCCAAGGGCAGGAGTTGTCTGCAGGTGACACTGAGCGGGTCAGCAGCAGGGTATGGACAGGAGTTGTGCAGGATTGGCACTGCCCAGGGCAAAGGAGTGGTTGGGGCACAGCTTCCCCAGCACCATCCCCTGCCACTGCTGCCTGAGCTCCAGGTCTCTACAGCTACTCCACACCATCCTCTGGGGATGGGGAGAACAATGGGAACAAGGGGAGCTGTGCCTGAAAACCAATGCCCAGGTTTTAAAAGGTCTGCTGTCACTAAGATGCTCAGTACTGTAACACTCTCTCTTGTGGTCCATGATGACATAGTATTACAGTGTTCTCAGCTGCTGTCATCTGTGGCTCCCTGCAAGGCACATGGACACCAGACTCGTCCCTCAGGCCACTAAGTCTAGCTCCTTTTTGTAAAGTCTCTTCATCCCTATCTAATGAAAATTAACACGTCATGTGATAGTGTCTGCTCAGAATATCAAGGTGCTTCACCTGTCTCTCTTCTGATTAAAAGAGGTGGTTTAATTTGAAGAAGGAGTAGTGTAAGTGCAGTTCGGAAACAAAAATCAGACTTAATTTCTATGATGAAGATTTAGTAGGTGTCATAAAATAATACTGTTTTCAGTAAAATGAACATGAAAAGAAAAACAGTGTGACTGACATAGGCTTTCTATACTGTCCTAGGAAGTAATTCTAATGGACAGATTAAATCACAGAATTAAATTTTGTATTCACATTAGTCTTACCATCTGTTCAAGGAATTATTCTTTAAACTGGAAAATTTATTTTAAAACATTATTTTACAAGATTCAGAACCCGTGTTTGTCCCAGAGCTGAGGTTGCAATATTTTGTTTATTTTTGATGTTCTGAATTTAGTGTTATAGGAATAGGGTGGCAGCGAGTTTCATCAGCTATCTCAAGGTGGTCTTTGAGAGATGTATTAAAGAGCAGAGCCCTACTGCATCATCATTGACAGAAGCACTGAAGCTGTGGCACCTCTAATGCTCGTGAGGTAGTAAGGGTCCTTACTGAGCCTGCTGCATGGTTACATTGTACTTCTGTGGTATGAAGCTTCATTGCATAAAGTTGGGAGAAACATAACATTCAAAAGATTTTGCTGAGGAGTCTAAAGCTCTGGTGTGTATAGAAAATTAGATGCCCTTCATCACTGATCTCACTAGGAAATGAGTGAGCCCTTGCGGAGTGGCATAAAGGATATAGCAACAGAGTGGTGATTCATGTCCCTGACTTGCTACATGGGAGAGATGTGGGTGTGAAGTAGTGACAGTCATGGGGTCCTTAATGAAGTGCAGAGAAGACAGTCTTAATAAAAGCTGTTGTATCATCAGCTTCCATGTGTGTACTCATGTGCTCACTTGCATTGTATTACAGTCTCCTATTATGAACTACTTAGCTCTGTGGTACCTGCTCATTATTGGTGCCTTATTAGCAATTATTGGTCTTCATTGCAATTGTTTACTTGAATGTGCTCTTGTGCAGCAAGTTCCCTCAAAGTACTTGCAAACACTATGTTGTTCCTACAAAAACACATGTCAGCGAAAGGTGCGGGGGATCAAGAATGGAATTGTAGAATAGTTTTGATTGGAAGGGACCTTTAAAGGTCATCTATCCAACTCCCCCTGCAATGAGCAGGGACATCTTCAACAAGATCAGCTTAGTCAGAGCCCTGTCCAGCCTGGCCTTGAATGCTGCCAGGTACAGGGCATCTACCGCCACCATTATTGTAAAAAATTTCTTTACCTCTTATGTAAATTTACTTTCCTTCAGTTTAAAACCATCACCCTGTGTCCTATCGCAAAAGGCCCTGATAACAAGTTTGGCCCATCTTTCTTATAGGCCCCCTTTAAGTATTGAAAGGCCACAGTAAGGTCTTCTTGGACCTTTCTCTTCTCCAGACTGAACAGCCCCAGGTGTCTCAGCTTGTCTTCATAGCAGAGGTACTTCAGCCTTCTGATCAACTCTGTGGCCCTCGGGACTCATTCCAATAAGTCCATGTCTTTCCTGCTCTGAGAGTAGGAACTTTTATGTGAGAAGGGAGTAGGAATAATGAAGCACACACAACCTCTGAGCTTATTTTTAACACTGAGCTGAACAGTCTGTCTTATATACCTGATGGAGCTGAAAGGTACTTTGATTGTTCTCACCTTGCTTCAAGAAAGAAAACTCCACAGCACAGATAATACTGCATAGCTTTAGGTGCTGGTGTCTTGTAAAATAATTTGCCTGCAGATGTCTATTACTGCTTTTTAACAAAGAACTACTTCAGTGTTATGATGAAGTTATATATGTTAAAAAATCAAATGTTTCTTCAGATTTGATGTTTTACAGTAAACCCAATTTAATACAGTGACTGCTTTGGAGATTTAGGATTTAAGAGTTTTGATGAGCTTTGGCAGTGACCATTTAAAAGGAAGGAGAAATTACAAAGACATTCCTTCCTCTGGATCTCTTGCCAATCATAAGTTGACTTATGGCAGCATGTTGAGTTGAAGAGAATTGTTTTGTGCTTCCTTCCAAAGTGGTTGGGAAGAGGCAAGGAATGTATGTAGCACAGACCTGTGATCTGTTATGTGGTGGAAATGTGGGTAGGAAACAGTACTGAACAATTTTGGTTGATGTTTCAAAAAAATGCCTTAGCTGCAGTGCTTATCATTTTGACTATTCCAAGCCTTAGTGTTTTTATTTATCATAAGAAAACAGAATCTCACAACAGTGAATTCTTACTTTAATAGCATTGAAAATAGGTCTGTAGATATGTTGGCTCTTCCAGATAATTTTTGCATTGAAATTTCCTTGCAGATGAATTACTTCAGAAAGAACAAAACTACTCTGATGATGTTTTGGCCAATATGATCAGCGAACCCAGAATCAGCTATGGAAATGATGCTCTTATGCCTTCATTGACGGAAACGAAGACTACAGTTGAACTTCTTCCAGTGGATGGAGACTTCAGCCTAGATGACCTTCAGCCATGGCATCCCTTTGGAGTTGATTCTGTTCCAGCCAATACTGAAAATGAAGGTAAGTACAATAGGGGGAGAAACCACAGAACTTTCTGAGCTTTGTGGTTTCTCTTCATGTTGTTCCTTGAAAATTGATATTTTTTTAATGTAAGTGGGATAAAGGTTCTGAAGTGTACATTTGGAACTGGTTGCCGTGTCAGTTGTGTCTCTTTGATGGAACAGAAAGTCCTGACTAAAATCTGTAATTTAGACACTCAGTAAATTTCAGAGTTGCGCTTATTTGCCTTCAGAAACAAACCATAATAAATTCTAGAAGATTATGTGTAATAGTCTTACAAGATACATGACAATGATGAAGGGAGATAGGTAAGCTGTTAGATTTGTGCCATGATGAAATGAGTGTTTTATTTAAGATAGAGCTTTTTATTTGCTGGCATGAAAATGATTATAGTTCCAGCGTAATCCTAGCAGACAGATGATGTTATTTCGCTCCATACACTGGTTTTCTGGAATGTACTGCAGAAATGTTCCTACATGCTCATCAATTCAACTTGGCTAGTGAAAAGGTTTTTCCTGAAGTGTATTTTATGTTGCTCATTGACTTACTTCATTGAAGTGACTGTATGCTACTTAAATAATCCATGTAGAATCTGGAATTGGTAGTTCACTTAGGCGCTGGAGCCAATAAATTAGAAACCTGAGGGACTTGGGTCATGTCATTCAAGTTCCTCCTCTTGCCTTTGTTTTCCTTTATCAGTTTAACTGCACTGTTACTAGTGCTAAGTTAATCACATCAGTGGAAGTTTGATACTGCAAAGCCACAGTACATACAGAGCCTGGAACTGCAGAAGTCTTCTCAGGCAAATCTGTGATTTGTAGCTGAACTGCACAGACATTAGCATCCTCCTCAAGTCTTTTGAAACCACTGGCTTTGGCTGTACCTGCTCTCAGAATGAGTTCTGAGATCATCTTTATGCAGTTACTCTCACTCCAACATGGTGTGTGAGTGACTGTGAGCAACTGGGTATGTGGGAGATGAAACATGGGACATAGACATGGATTTGCCAGGTCTGGTGTTGGTGCCAAGTGAAATCAGTGGAGTCAGAAATAGTTTTGCGATCAAAGTTTGTCCCAAGGAGTCAGAGAAGCCTAGGATCAGGCAAAAGAAAAGACCTGCACAAAGGTCAGTGGGGCAGATTTGAGGGGAGGAGGGGAGACTGGTCAGGAGTAAGGCTAAAATCAGAGTACCAGGGATTCAGCACTGCAAGTTAGGGACCAAGTAAAAGAGCAGAGCCAGAGCAAACTCAACAGACCAGCCAGCAGGAAGAATCAGAAGGCAGGAGATGGTGACAAGGACTCCAGCTTTGTCTGAAGGGCACTTGCAGCCAAGTGGCATGCCAGGCAGTGAGAGCAGCTGGCTGGAGCACGTCAGGCACTGTCAAGGGGCACAAATGGCTCACAGGCTGGCAGGCTGAACCTCATTTTCCTGGGGAAGGAGCTGCAGCTTGCTCTAACCCTAGCGCACGTATCAAGGCTGTCTGCCAGGAGCAGGTCGCAGTCTGGCTCATGTTGTCTGTCCTGCAGGAATTTTCAGTTGCAGCTCTTGCTCCAGTTTTTTCCGTAGCTAAGGCATCCAAGGCATCAGTTTCTATACTTGCTGCCTGCTTTCATGAAACATGGGGGGGATTAATTGTGTTTGATGTCTGTCCTCCTAGCTTTCAAAATATATTGATTTCAGTCACCAGGTTTAGAAGTTATTAAGTAGACAGGTGCACCCAGACATACCCATAGTTTAATCACACAAGCATATTTTTTCCTTCAGAAACCTGTCTAAGCTCAGAATCTAATTATGAAAGGTACTTCAAAGTGACACTGAGTTCCCACAGACAACTATACTGAGCATGGTTCTCCTTTTCAAATGTATGGCAGCAAATAAGAAACAAAAACTCTCCTGCCTGGAATAACATACTGTTTAATTATTAGTCCTGTGTGTTTTAATGCAGTATGTGGTTTGTTGCAGCACTTATTCTTTCATGCCTTCAAGTTGCTGGGGTTTAGTTTTGGATTTTTATACCAGGATTGTATTATATTTGTCATGAACTTATTGCAACAGTCAGTTCTGTTAGGCCAACCATTATAATTGTTCAAGTATGCACAGTTAGAAGTGGAAATCGTTTAGTGACTTAAACCTCTTCAGGTCATGGACTCTTCAGGTCCTTCTTGTTTCCTGTTATACTTCTCTGTCATCTGCCCAAACCACAATGTTCTTAATGTGATCATGCCTACAATACTTTCTTTCTTTAGAGACCCTTTCTATACCTTTGCCCATAGCATCAAAGGGGAATTTCACAGCTTTGTTTCTTTCCTTTGTGTTTGTCTCCCACTTTGTTGTTCCAGAATCCCAGGACTGACTGTGCCATTTGTCTTCACTTCCCTTGCCTGTTGTCTTCTTTGATAGTGGTCATACTTCGGCTTTGTCTACATTGCTTCCAAAAACAAGTTTCTGTCTTCTTATAATATGGTTTGGAAGTAGCAAGAAGTTAATAACAGTTGACCTAATTTTCTCCTCCTCTTTTTTTCTTTCCCTCTGATGAACTGATGAAGTTAAAATACTACAACCCCTCCCTAAAATTTATTATTATTAATTCCCATGCCTGTTTCCTTCCATGACCATGATCTAATACCAGGTTTCACTCAAAGATATTAATAATGTATTGGATTGGTATGTTTCCATGTAATCCTAAGGTTTCATAACTCCATTTGAAATTTTCCCAATCTAAACTTCATGTTTTAAAGGATAGGTTTTATGCAAATAGTTTATTTTCCTAGAATTGCTTTTACTGCCGAATAAGTGAAAAACAGTCTTAAAATAAATAGACTTTGAAAGTCTAGCATAGCTCAGTATTTTCTGCAAGTATTTCCTTCCTTGTTTTCCCCTGAGGTAGTTTCCCTGGAAATGTCCACAGAAGTTAATCTGAAGTAACAGGTAATATACTACACTACTTGCATGGCTGTATGGATGTCCAGCATGCTGCGACAAAAATGAGGTTGACAAAAAAAAACACTTTCTGAGGACTGTACAGAGGCACCATGAAAAATGTCAGGAAACTGTATTTCAGGAATGCAAAATGCATCTTCAGAGGTGACCCCCAACAAACCCCCAACAGCTGTGAAGCTCTGACACTGCCAAGCTTGCTGGGCATTTTGCCAATAACTAATGATTTGGTGGTTTACCCTTTGTATTTTAGCTTGCAGGCTACAGGGAGCCTTAATGCCTATATCTAGTATTTATCTAAAGTGAGATTCCTGTAAATGTACTGTGTTATCCTTATGATTTGTCCAGTTGCTCCCTTCAGCAATGTTCTTGATCGGTGAGCATCAGATAGCACACCTCACGTGCTTGTTTGTACCAGTTTTTGATGTACATTTCTTTTACTGTTGAAAAGAGAAGTAAGTATTAGATAAAAGTGGGAATGTGTGGCCTCTATGAAACCTGAGTAGTCAGTGTAAATAAACATGTACCAATTTAGTTTGATGAGTCTATTTGGATACTGCATTTTCAGTCTTATTTCTGTGCACATGGAAGTATATTCAAGAGAAATATAATTCTGGAGCATTCTCTCAGTTTGAAAGACAGGTGTCTGCTAAGGAAGGCAGGAGCCTCCCTTGGAATGGAAAATATGACCCCCTCCCTCCGAATTATTATAATTTTGAAATTAAGGGGCTTTCAGGGAAAGATGTGAGAAAAAGAATAACAGTTCTTTACTAGTATGTATATGTATAACAAGGCAAACAAACAACAACAATGACAACAAACAAAACCAGAAGCCCAGTAACAGCCGTCTCTCGGCCGCGGGCACTTTCCCCTTCGGTGCAGTTCTGCTCACAGCCGGCAGGGGCGCTGGTGGCTCCCGGCCGGGCAGGGCGGGTGCGATGATTCCCCTGCACCTGCAGGGGGCGCTGTGGCGTGAGCTCGGCCACCTCTCTGTACGTGGGTGATGGCGGGCAGGCTGGCGGGAGAGATAGAAAAGGGGCTTCGTCTACAAACCCACAGGGGCAGCCGGTCCCGGTGCCCCCTCTGGACAGCAAAAGGAGCTGTAGCAGGGACCTCGGAGTAGCAAGCTGGGAAGGCAGGGATGAGCAAAATCCCGGAGTGGTAAATGAGATGTATCGGAAATGCTGTAGCTGGAATCGTGGGACCCCCTGGCAGGCAGGGGGTGTGGGGGCTTCAGTGTAGCAACAGACCTGGAGCAGTGACAGAGGAATGGTGGGGGCTGGGAAGTGACTGCCTGACTCCTGAACATGGCAGGGAGAGAGGTTCCCTTGGAGGGGGAGGGGGCTCCGGGATCCCGGGGTTTTGCTTGAGGCACCCCAACAGATGGTGCAAGTCCTTGTTTAGTGAGGTCGGGTGTTAATAAGGTCCCAGTTCAGTTGCTGCTCTTACAAGCAAAGGCTCACCCATGGCAGAAGAAGCAGGACTAAGCTGGGCTCTGGTGATAGCAGTGAATTCCCCTCTCCCCCCCACCAGGCAGCAGCTCCGATCCTCCTCCTCTGAAGCTGAGAGCAAGAGAGCTAGCAGCTGCCCCAGCCCCTTCTTTTTTCAGCCGAACTCTCATGGTATCTCTGCCCCTCCGAGAGATACCCTCAGATAACAGAAGTGCAGCCAGATGCCCTCCTTCCCTGAGCTTGGTCACTTCTTTTGTCTCTCTTAAGTGCCTGGTTATTGTTCCTTAGCAACAAAAATGGGGGAAAATTCCCTAAGAGAAAAGAAAAACACAAGGAAAAACCCTAACCTCCAACAAGCATCAAAATGAATGCACTTTCTTTGTAATAACACACAATACATATTTGAGTTTTGATTATTGATAAATGCTGTAGTAGGTTTAAATTTCTCCCCTCTTCATTAGCTGTTGTGATGATGTGGTCTAGTGAGGGCAAGCAGTGAGAAAACCCACAGACAAGATTTTCAGAGTTAACTGCTGTTTGTGCATACATCAATACTGAGGCAGAGCGGGCAGGTTTTAAAATGCTACTGAATTTCAAAAGATGGTAGCTCAGGGCTCTCCAGAAACCAGCCTTTCTTTGTATCATGCTGCCTGGTATCACAATCTGCTTTGGAAGACCCTTGGCTCTTATCATTTGCCTCCAGTTTTTGCCCTGAAGCTGGTTTGTGACCTTGACCAGGTCTTTTCGCTTCTGTGTTAGTTATGAAATGTGCCAGTGGCCCAGCCTTTCCCCCCTGTAAAGTGCTTCCAAAATTATAGATTACAAGAATTATTCATTAGTAATACTTTGACCTAACCACAAATACTGCATTACTCTGAGGTCAGACCCATGGTACTCTGCAACAGAAACCTCTTTCATCCTTTTCTCCTTCACCTACTCCCATTTCTGTTGCTATGCACAGGCTTCTCTCTCAGTTCTCCGTATCTGTGGCCATGTAGGATTACAGAGAGGATGGAAATAAAACCCATCAGCCTTCTAGGGAGGATGCGGGGGCCAGGGTAACAGAGGAGGGGTCTGCAAGAGCAGTTTGGTTAATGTATGCTCGTGATTGTTTCTTCTCTTGAGTCCTTGCCACTGAAAATTACTGCTGACCTGCCTGAGGATTGGTGCTGACAATATTGAAAGCAGAAAACATAGATGGGAAAATACTCAAAAGTGTAGCTTTTAGTTAAGGATGGAAATTGTGTTTTATATAGAACTATGTAAGGAAAACAATTACATGGTCTGCTAGTGCTACTCTGAATTCTGCAGCACCAGACCAGCAAGCTCTGTGAAAGGCTGCCTTTCTGGAGACACAAGTGAATCAGATGTGCTGATGTGCTTTTAGTCTGCAGCTACTCTAAAGCTGAGTTACTGGGGTTTTTTTCAGAGGCAAGAGCTCATGCAGTCATCTCCTGTGTGCAAAGGACATGGGAGTCACTTAGGCTCTCACTTATAAGCATGGTAGGTTGTTTGTCAAACCCACAGGAACACTAAGCCAGTGACACAGACTTCCTGAGAAGATCGGCAATTCCATTGCTCAAATCAACAGTATCATCATCATGTGTGATTTTCCGATGAGCAGTTCTCCTGGATTGAAAACTGTGGGTCTCTCAGATTTCCTGTGTTACTGCTGCTCACTTACTGCTGGTAAAGGCTCATACCTGAATCCAGAAATTCAAATGAATGAGAATATATGTTAAAAATTCTGAATTCTAAGGAACAATGTAACATTTCATTTCTGAATTTAAGTTCTGTGACACTGTCAAAGATTGGGTAGATAAGGCAAAACAATTGGAACAAAACAGAGAAACAACCAAAAACGAGGAGGAAAAATCTGAATGTTTTAATAAACATTTCCAGTATGTTTGAACTTAACTGAGGCAATAGACAGTGACTTAAATAGCTCTAAGTTTTGCAAATCCTGTTTTTTTATTAGTGCCAGTGAGCGCCATCAACCTTGGGTTTCAGCTGATAAAACCTTAGTAGGGTAATAAAAGAGTTTTGTGAAACTGGATATGACACACAGTTGGATAGAAATTTGTGTTTCTTCTTTGTTTCCCTTTCAAAAACTGTAAGACAAATATGCTGTTCACAAATCAGAACATATAGGAATGAAATATTGATTGTATTTTCAAAATGCACTTTACTTTTTTTAAACGTTATAGCTGGTGCTGTAAAGAATCCCAGTTGAAAGGAAAAAGGAGGTATTCAGTAGGCTTTTAAGTCAATATTGATAAAGAGCAGCTGTAGGAACTCACGTCCATTCTGGCTGCCAGTTCTGATCAGACAATGGGAAAAAGTTTGCATGTAATGAATATGGTTTTGTTCTATTGATAGAAATTCTTTAGTCTTAATGGTTTCTCACTTGAAGCAGTAACCAGAATATGGTGTAAAAGTGACACCTCAGCTCTGAAGCTTTCCTTGTGAAGTCACACCTATCCCTTCCTTTTACTTTCAGGATTAACTGAAGGCAGATATTTTCTAGCTGTTGCTTTGGTAACTGTTTATGCAGTATGTCTCTCCTGCGCTGTCCCAACAGAAGAGCACTTGATTTTATAATTTTGGGGGATTTTGTTTATTTTTGTTTGCTTTTTTGTTTCTTTTCTGCACATGCCTAGTTGAGCCCGTTGATGCCCGCCCAGCTGCAGACAGAGGACTCACCACACGACCAGGTATATGACTTGCATGGCTTTTACTAACCTGTATTTTTCTGGCATGCATGTGGTCTGCTGGAGCTTAAATGATTTACCTTTGCTTTGGTGTACCACTCTCATAAAATTTAATGCTACTCCATGAACGAGGGAAGCATCGTTCCCTCACAAATTCCTCCTGTGTGAGTGCTGTCCATATTGAGAGCGTTTGGTATGTGTGCTTGCAGCAGGAGTGGACCCCAGACCCAAAACTGGTTTGTATCAAAGGTCTCACCCCTTCCAGCAATAACACTTTGGCAGGTGCAGGAGATGGTAAACTTGGTACCCCTTAGTACAGACGCTGGTTGTAATTTGGAAATGTATGATAGAAATGTCGAATGCTCTATGTAGAGTGAGCTGGGCTAATAAAGTATTAATGTGTGCAATTTCAGAACTGCAGTGGGCATTGGTATTTTTTGCTGTGGTACTTACCTTACTTACCTCCAAATACCTAAAGATCAGTATTATCCTTCTGGATTCCCTGAGGACGCCTGAGGACACAGCTATTCATTCCATTCTAGGACAGAGCAGGGTGATTGTTTCTCCTCTGTAGGTACCACTGTCTCTGTATTGATTTGAGAATAATAGCAGATCACTAGGTTGCAAATGGTTGGAGAAGTTAAAATGGGACAATTCCAGTTTCCAAAAGAAATAAAGATTTCAGCTTTCATACTAACTTTTTTTTGCTTTTGGGGTTGTTTTTCATCTGTTTTTTGTTCAGAATTATCTGAAACTGTTGATTCCATTGAGAGGAAACAGCCTTTTATTTCAGAAGAGATTACTCTCCAACTCTTTGACATAGTGAGAATATATTTTAGGGTCAGGATTATTTCAGTGTCACATCATAATTGTGTTTTCATTCTTCAGATCAGATTAAACTGATCGATCTGTATCCTTTTTCCCTTCAACTTGTCTTCCAAACATCCATTAGATAGCATCACAGACAGCACGTTCCTAGTGGTTTTAAATCTTTCAGATAACTCACCCATGTTTAGCAACTACAGAATTTGCTACAGTGGGAGGTAAAATAAGCTCATATGTTGCAGCAATTGGGATATGTATCAGAACTGGCCAGGTAGTGTGCTCCTAGCACTGTTTCAGGAGTCTGACATCTTTACTTGTGTTTAGAATCTTAATTCAGTCCATGAAGAGAGCCTGAAACAGGCACAGAGCTACAATGCCAAAAATCTTGGGATCAGGGAAAAATCCTGTACTGCATTATCTACCTTCTTTCCCAAGAGCAATAGAAGTATCACAGATGAAACATACATATGTTTAATCCAAATTTTGTAATGTCAGTTCAGTCTAGCCATTTTCTTATAATATTAAAATCTGTGATTATTTACAATTTTAATTTCAGTCATTTTGAAAAATCTCCTGTTATGAGGCCCATATTTATTACTCAAGGTTATTCCTTCCTCCCTTCTGCTTCCTTACACATAGACACACATCTCAGAAATCCTCAGTGTCTCTTCTCTGGAGAAAGGATTTTCTCACTCTGCCACACTCTAGTTTCAGAGTGAAACTATATGTTTTAGTCAAATGTATTAGAGCACTTCGTTGGTTGGGGTGATACAAATAGTACTAAAAGTAAGCCTAGAATAAGTCATGAGTGATCTTGGTGAATGTGTGCAATAGACTACTAAGGACAGGTAAAAAATATTTCAGCATGTGACCATTATGGCTTGAAATTTCCAGCAGATGCTGTAACTTTTGCACTGTGAAAATCACATGGGATATTTTCTCAATGTTCTGCTAAAGTGCAAAAGTAGTGCTTAACTTCCCTATGTCTTTAATCACCATTTCCAGCCAGATCTAGAAAAATTTCTTCTTACTGATACAGATTCTGTCAATAAATGTCCATGTGGTTTTTCATCATCCTTGAAAAGCAATTTGTGTGCGACAAAATTTCAGTTTAACAGAGAAATTATTCCAGTCTGAGTATCTTCATGAATTAGGAATAGAGGAAAGCAAATGGATGCTTATTTAAACTGTGTAGTACAAAAGCGATTCTGATAGTTTGAAAATATGTGCTTTAAAACTGTTTTACTTTACTTGCTAATTAAAAAGAAAATTTCTGTATTAGAGGTTCAGAAAGGAAAATAAATACGCTTTGTGCAGTAACTGTCCTTTTGGGATAGTCTCTTTTTACAGTTTGGGGCTATGATTGAAAAAAAAAAATCAAAAAAATAGTGGATTACTCTAGAGTGAAAAAGTATTAATGAATGGCCTGCGGATTAATGTATCCAGCTACTTGTAACTTTTTGTTTTAATTGCCAGCTTCTTGTTGGTTTCCTGAAAGGTTTGCCCTTTCCAGGGCTTGGTGCTTCTATTTGCTTGGCTCAAGTGACCTGCTTCTTCATGGTGAAAATATTGGTGTCATGTCAACCTGCAACACTCCAAGCCTGAATATGAACAAGTGAATGTTTTGTAGCTGTTTGAATTTCTTGAAGAAAATGAGCTTTGAAAGGACTAAAACAAACATGCAAACGTGTGCCCTTTTTTCTCTTTTCAATTTTATTTTCAGTACTTTTTGCTCACACAATGTTCTTATAATGATCAGTATGTTTTTTTTACAGGCAGATCAAAATAATGCAGATCATCTTTGTCACTTTCTTAGAAGAGAGATAGTTTGGTCAGAGTACAGAATAGAGTCACAGACTTACAGAATACTGGGTTGAAAGGGGACCTCAAGGATCATCTGGTCCAACAAGTCTTTATGTGGTGGTAGTATTTGTGATACCTAGAATCTTTTTCCTTCACCACATCATTCTCTTTCAAGAAATGAAGTCTGTGAGTCAAGTCAGAAAAAGTAAGGAGTTGTCCAGTCCATAGAGCAGAAAAGTTTACGAGTAAGGACCAGTTCAAAGCATTTGTTGAAATTTATGCCAGTTGTCTAAACTCCCACCTCTGTTGTGCTCCAGCTTGGCTGTCCACAGTTAAAGCTTGAATTGGAATCTGATCTACATCAGTCCTAGGGAAAGAATATTGTCTGGACAAACCCCATTTTCTAGTATGGATAAAACATCTGTGTAGTTCACATGGGTGTTAGAAAAGGACTCTAGTGCCTCAACTTACTGTCCTTCCCCTTCTTAATTCACAAATGGGCAAACAAAAATAAGAATTATGCCTAAAACTGTTTCTGATCATCTCCTTCCTAAAAAGGAAGTAAACGAGATGGTAAAAGGTCAAAGGGAAGAAAAATATCTAGATGTACTAAGTGGTCATCAGTGAGCTATTTTTTAATACAGCCCAAAATTATAGCAGATTTATGACATATTTCTTGCTATTCATAAATTGCTTTATACAGGGAGATGTTAGATCTTAGAAGGCTCCAGTCCAGCCTGAGAACTTCCATAGGAAGAACTTTGTCTCAAACCGAGACAAAACAAATACCTCTTTCCTTGATGACCTCACTGTAACAACTTTTTCAGTAGTGTTTCCTTCTCTCCTGTGCTCCAGCAGTCACTTTTTCATGATGAACACTTAATTTCTTGCAACTGAATTTTGGACATCTGTTCATGAGTAACTTTTTCTTTGTGTGTGCGTGCATGTACATATAGAGACATATACACACATAAAAATACATATAAAAACATTCTAGATGCTCATGAGTGAGCTCGTTTCACTTACATTAATGCAGCAGGTCTGATCTGTGGAAATTGAGTGACGATTAGAAAACGTGACATCAGAAGGGATGTTGCTTAGTATTAGCATATTTTCTGTAATTCAAGGTTATAAACAACAAATGCTCTGTTCAGGGCAGATCATATTTTCACCTGTTGCAGAGTTGCAGCTGTAAGTATACACTCACAGCTGTAATTACATCACTTACAAGATGCCCATAATTCACAATGCAAGGATTTTATGCTATTAAGTATGTTACTTTCTTCCATATGGTATAGTTTGGACTTGGTGGTGGTTTTTTGCATTATTCCATTTCTTTGTCAGTTGATCATTTTTGCAAACATTTAATTATTTTGGGGAAACATTGCACATAAAGCTGCTTCTGTGTCTTTGGCCCTTCTGCTAATAAATCATGACATGTCTGTCTTTTATTACATTACATAAAAACTGAGGCGTTTATTTCCTCATGGTTGCAGAGGCTCTGTAAGCCTAATGGCTGTTCTGCAGAATCATTAGCACATATGCTGCAGTCTATATGAGGTGAGGGCATAGAGCAGCTTAATTATTTATGATTTTCTTGCCAGAAACTGCCAACATATTTTTTTCCTGTCTTTGTGATGTTCAATACTAACATCACAAACAGTCTTTAAATAGTCGCTTTAAACAGTCAGTCTGCAGCTACCAAATAAAAATCATTAATGGATTCTTTTCCATTAGATTGTTTTGGTTTGTTTTATAAATGAGATAGTTGCCATCTGTGAATGCAATTATAGGTGCATATGCATAGCATCTGGATTGACATACCAGAAAGATTATCAAACCAGATTTTACTTGTTCTGATTATTCATTTCTACACACATGTATTCTGAGAAAGAATTATTTTATACTCTGTTCCAATGAGATTCTTTTGTAAAAAAGATAACACTTGTATTGCACTTATTTTCTGCTTTCTTCAATTTGAGAGCCCCATAGTCATCCATGGAGTAAAAGTGAAACCAGCATTTCACTGACACCTTAGGAGAGACCAGAAAGTTTTAGTTCCATGCAGTCTTAAAAGTACATATCCCTCAGAGATATTTGAGTTGTCCTTACAAAAATGAGCATATAGTCTTCATTTTCATCTTTATGATTGTACATCTTTATGAGTGTACAATATTAATTCTTTCATTTCAAAATTAAATGACCTGCACAAAGTCACGGAGTTATATGGAAGTAATAGTTGAACTTCTAGTTAGAACAGGCAGCTCTCTACCCCAGGGAGTTGTTCAAAGACTGCATTCCTTCCCTTCCACCCTTTTTATCTCAGATGAAGCTTAACCCAGATAAAGCTGTTTTCCACACATGTAACAGGCTTTGATTCAACAGCTCTTTTCTTGTTCTTGCCTGCAACTCAAGCACAGTTCATGGACATGGAGCCAAATGTTTTCCTGAATGCAGTCAGTACCGCAGTCACTCAAACTGCTACTTTGGTTTTCTCTATGTAGAGACCACCCAGGTCTAGTTGTTTAAACTGTGCTTCACTTGGAGATTTAATTTTTAACTCTAGATGTAATCTCAGGCACAGCTAACACTGTCAGATCTGTGCGAAACAATATCACAAAACCTTTCTAACTGTTTATGTAACCAGTAGATGAAGTAATTGCAAGTAGTATGGTAGATAATGTGCACCTAGTTATATCCTTGGTGGAATTCACTGTTTCCTCTTTTTTTTAGTCTTCTGAAAGCATAAATATGTATTTACACAAACACAGAAGCTCATCAATGTGAGTATAAAGTGTTCCCCAAAGCAGCTATTTGTTTTTTATTTCATATGACTAGTTTATCACTCTTTATGGTTTTTTTTCCTTTAGGGCAAGGAAAAATAAGGGTTTCATACTCTCCATTTTTTGATGTTCGGAAATGTATGTGTGCACACATGCATGTGTACACATGTATGTATAAAAGCAGTTAATATTGCTAATTAAAAGCAATATCAATAAAAAGCCCATCATAGGTCATTTTGTTGAATTCCACTAGAAGCTTTTAAGCCCATGGTTTTTATAACAAAATAGTTTTGTCAGTTTTTCTAAGGAGCTGTGAGTTAATGTATTTGCCAGCTGAATTGAAGCATTTTTAAATTGAAGTGATTAGGAATGCAGCTCCCTAAAGATTGTATGTAATTCAGAAGAAAACTGTTAATAATTATCATTATTTGTGAATTTGCAATGAGGCTGTTGCTCTCACTTTTTGTCTTGTATATTGGCTTTTGTGTTTGGGTTGTGTATTTTAGAATTGGTAGTGAAAAAACATCATTTTGTCCCAGGTCAGGATTAAAGTTCTTGTCAGAGGGAGAACTGTTATTCGTGTGTTAGTCTTCAATGCAAGGGTAAAGAGGTATTAGACTGTTTGCATCTTACCTCTGATCAAAGTTTTAGATGGACCCGAAGTTTTTCCTTCTTCAGTTACTACCCTTGAAAAGTATATCTTTGATTTTAGCGTGCAAGACTAAATGTGTGGTCACCAGGACAGTAAAGTGAATGAACAGGTAATAAAGAGAATCTCTTAAACAAAAGAGATTCTCTTTATTCAATTCTATAACATTGTGGAAAGGCATATGTAACCCCATATGTATTTTTATCTCATACCAGGTATTTAATTGATTCCAGTGCAATGTCATACCTCTCCTTACTATATAATCAGTTATTTGCAGAAGACCAGCAGTTTACCCTAGTTGAAGTCTTTTTCCTCACTTGTAAGGGAGGTAGAAGGAAGGAAAAAGTTGCTATCGGGTTTGTTAGTGCAACAGCTAAAAAAAAAGATTTTTCTGTTTCTGAACTTTTTCTGGTGCAAGTTGCCAAAAACAAGTTTCAGTAAGTCCTAACATCATTTACTTCCTAATATGAGGTCCTACCTTGTGTTCAGATTCCATGGCATTTTTGTGGGGCCTTGGTCACTTGGCCCAAATTAAAGAATTTCTGCCTGATCTCCAGTCAAAAAAACATGGTTTAACCTGCTACATGCTGAAAGCATGGCTCCCATGCTACTGTTTGATTGGAAGGGGAGGAGGAAAGGGAACCAAATCAAAGAAATGTTGCTTTAGGGAAGCCTGAGCCTGCATTTTTCCAGCAGCTGAGACTACTGGTGAACTTATCACCCTCTGGTGCTCATTGACGTGACCTGTTCTGCCCCCGAAATCCTGCTGTAACTCCTGCCTGTGGCGTTTGACTGTTGAACAGAAGCTGAAAAAGACCCACAGTCCCAGCCGTTGCAGCTTTGCTTTCAGTAAAAGTGGTCAGGCCCCAAGAGCAGAAGTGCTCATGTCCATTTTCCTACCTCTAGCAGCGGTACAAACAGGATATGTACAGATTTCACCTCTGCCTTATACCCCGGCACATCCATTGAGCTTTTGGCAGCTAGCATTTGATAGGTTCCAGGACTGAAAAGTGTATTTTCACCATTGTGTTCAGTAACCCTGAAGGAACCTTCCTTCTAAGCATTTTTTCATTTGTATTTTGAACATCCTCATGATTTGCACCAGTGAGTTCCACAGTCAAATTTTGCATTGTACTGAATTTTATATATATATATATACACACACACTTTCTTGTGTTACTTTTCAATCTGCTGTATGTATGTATGCTGCATGTAACACGTTAGTGTATTTCTTAGAAGAAATAATGAAGGACCATTTCCTGTAGACTTTTCCCTTGTCATTCGCAGTCACACACTCTTGTGTTTCACCTCCTTTGCCTCTTCCAGTCTGAAGACTCATGATTTTAGTCCTTCATATACAGAAACCATTCCATACCTGTGATCATCTGTGTCTCCCTGCATTATATCTCTTGTAGTTCTTCTGCCTTTGTGTGAGGTGGGGTGACCAGAATGAATAGCCAGATTCAAATGAGGATGCATCATTTATACAGTGGTGTGACAATGTTTTGTTTTCTCTATTTTCTCATAATTGCTCCTAACTTTCTCTTTGCTTTTTTGAAAGCTACTGAGCCAAGTGCCCACAGAGTTACCTGCAGTGACTGCAAGGTCTCTGTCCTGGGTGGAACAGAGCTAAATTAGAGTCTTTATAGCTATATGTATAGTTAGGACTGTGTATTCCCACAAGCACCACTTTGCATTACATCAACACTGAATATAATTTCCCTTTTATTGTGCTCTTGGAATTTGTAAGATCCTTCTGCAGTTCTTTGCAACTGATTTTACTTTGACTATCCTCTTTTTTTCTTTTATTTTTGTCAGTAAACTTTGTCATGCCACTATTCACTCTCTTACCCAGATCACTTCACAAACAGCACAGCACAGATCCTTATGGGACCCACTGATAAAGTTTTTCCATTGTGAAAAATGGATGTGTATTTACACTTCATTTCCTTTCTCTTAGTTATGAGAAGTCACATAGGACTTTCCCTTCTAATCCTTGGCATCTTAGCTTCTGCAAGAGCTTTGATCAGGGACCTTCTCAAAAGCTTTTTGGAAATCCAGATTCACTCCAATCAGAATCACTGGTTCCCATGTTATTCCTAACTCTTCCAGTGACCTCTAAGAGTTTTGGGAGGCAGGACTTACCTCAACAAAAGACAAGCAGATTCTTCACTGATTTATCTTAGATGTGTGTGGATATGTTCTAATCGATATTTATAGCTTCAGTGGATTTGCCAGCTGTAGCAGCCAAGTTGTGCAGTTCCTCAGGCCTTTGGCTTGGAGGAATTTTCATGTAGTGCTTTTGCCTGGGTGTCTATGAGGGGCAGTGAGTGTGGCCATGGACAGTGGAGAGCAGCTGAGAGCAGCCACCTCTTCAGCCACTGCAGCCAAGGGCAGTGAAACAAGTCCTGGGAAAGCCCTTTCCCCCCAGCTACTGCACTGCTACTCCACTACTGTAATTTTAATCCTAAAACCAAAAAGGTGGGAGGGGTTGTCAGGTCAAGCTTCCTTGCAGGCAGATACATGTTCTCCTTTGTTGTGATCCGGTCTAATCACAGAGGAGCAAAGAGAACTAACTCTCTGTGAATAAAGTGGAATGAACCCAGATGTTTGAAATAATCCCCAAAATATTATTAAAACCAAAAGAGGTTAGATGTTGATACCAAAAAATTGATATATTTTATTTAATAGTAAAAGAGGGAAGAAGAGAGAAGAGAAGAGAAGA
>VZTI01000532.1:0-20384 GCA_013397865.1 Struthidea cinerea | reverse complement strand
AGGGTGGGGGGAGGGAGGACAGGGAGAGTGACAGAGAGAGATTAAGTAGAAGCATATCACCCCTTCGTGGGTCCCAGCAACGTTTCCTTGTTCCACTCCATCTGGTCTTCTTGGTGGTGAGGGTACCCTGCTGAAAAGTATAGAATCCAGTGGATGTATATACATTTGGGTGGGTGGGAACACACAAGTACCTCCCTGAGGGGGACCAGTTGGACACTGTCCCTTGCAAGACTGTGGGTCTGTTGCATCGTGTAGTATCACGTGCAGTGCTCTGGTGCAGGGTCTGGGGACCCTTTTAGGGGGGGCTTTGATGGGCCATGACACCCCCTCTGCTGTGCCCCATGTGAATGTCCCGTAGATGTGGCTTTCCAGGGGTGGGAGGCCCTGCAGCTGGGTTGGTCTGCACAGTGGAGGACGGGTGTTCACTGCATCTGACCAGAAGCTTTTTTACCATGCACAGAAAACCTCTGCTCCTCTTCCGTTTGGTGTATGGGTTGGGGCAAGCCTGGCAGCAGATAAGCCTGGGGCTATAGCCTCCACCACTGAAGGTCCTGGGCTTAATCCTCCTGTGAAAGTATTCTTCTCCCCAAGCCCAGACCTGAGAATAGTGTCACTTTATCTTATCTCAAATCAATTGACAGTCCAGGGCCTCAGTCAGGAGGCCCATTCAAGGTGCACTGGCCTTCCATGCAGCTTTTGTTACACAATTTTGCTGTAATAGGCAAAAGTTATTAGTAAAAATATTTAACCCATAAAGCATAATATTTCAGTCTCCGACATCCTTTTCCTCATTTCCCGTTAATGCAGGTGTAGGGGGTACTTTGAGATGATGCACAAAAGAGTAAATTTTACTCTTAATTTGGAAAACTAGCGATAGCTGCTTCAAGGATAGAAAGTTAAACCTGTTTTCAGATACCATGTGGGCTTTATATCCTACAGCTCCATTTCCTCCTGCATTTCATTGACAGAATATCATTCAGACTGCAATTCCTTAAGTACTTTACAGTTCTTGCATTTAAAAATGGTCTCCCATGTATAAATGTCATAATATATTTTTATCAGTACTGTGATGACATCAAAAATCAGGAACTTAATAAAGAAATTTGAGGGGTTGAAGTGCTTGATTCCTAAAAAACCAAAAAATACAGTAAGGTAAAACTTATGGGGCAGTCAGACTCTTTAAGAAAATAACCATAAATTATTTATAGCATGAAGGTTATTCTTGTTCTCTCCTTTGCATGATTTCCTATGAAAATAAAGATCAGAACCTTAGAGTGGGATGTCTGTACAGTCCAGAGAAGTTCTTGGGATGATCTGTTCTTACTGGTTCCTAAATCAAAAATAAACCACCACTTAATGAAAAAAGAAATTGCACATTCAAAGGCAATAATTCTTGGATTGAGTGCTATTTTAGACTGTGAAGTTCATTGGTACATGGAAGTCTTAAAGAACTACTATTGAGAGTCTAATGAGACAGTGGAGCACAGGAGCAGTCAGTAGTGTTGAGAATTTTAAAAGAGGTTCTTCCTCTTCATCGAAACTAAAGTTCAGCACAAGATTTCTAAGAATTAAGCCTTGGAGAGAGGAGTTAGGGGTGAGAAAATGCTGAAATGAAAGCAAGGAATATTAACTGGTTTGTTCTTATTATATTCGGTAGAGGGAGGAAATAAAATCTCATAGACACCATTCTTCTGCAGTGTTTGTACCTCCAAGAAGTACAAATGTGGGTACATTGGTACTGAGAAGGAAAACAACCAGCTCCATGAATACCCATATAGTCTCTCTAAGCCAGAGGCAGCTCTTCAGGATTTGTAGACACATACAGGATTCACTGCTCTGCTGCTGTTAAGTATGGCTCATTCTCCTAAGGCCTTTCCCAGGAGGAAATTTTGGCCTTCTTTCCAGCTGGACGAGTGCAGCATCTCCTCTTCGCACCCATAAGAGAACAGGACTGCAAACTATGTACAATTATAATTGTTGCAAGCTGTGCTCACTTGCTTTTCTGTATGTTTCTAATTGAGAGAAAGTTATCATCTCTGAGAGAGAAAACAAGAAGAATAATCATTAATTCTGAGTAGTTTGAAATCTGAAAACAAACAGAAACTCTAAATTCACAAACATTTTAGTACTTGTGCATGTTTGTGGAAAAGGTAGCAAGGAAGCAAGAAAATAAGATATTTGGAGTCCTCCTGCTCATACCATGAGTATTCTGTTTTTTCCTCACAGCAGCCTAAGCTTAGGGAGGACGAAGATTTTGGCCTAAACAACAAATTTTCTTGACATTGCTAAAGAGGCTGTCAGAGCAGATCTGTCTGCAACCTGTGAGCCAATTCAGGAGGCCTCTGTTGGCCCCTCACAGCTTAGTTCATGCAGTATTTCATGCTGGACACCTTTGATGCCTGTACCAATATGGCTGCTGTGGATTAAGTATTGTTTAACGGAGGAGAAATTTTACTAGCTCATTCTGTGTCACCTCAGTGGGACTGTAACACCAGATGTACC
The DNA here is from genome assembly GCA_013397865.1 of Struthidea cinerea. Taxonomy (NCBI): domain Eukaryota; kingdom Metazoa; phylum Chordata; class Aves; order Passeriformes; family Corcoracidae; genus Struthidea; species Struthidea cinerea. The sequence goes on along the minus strand of VZTI01000532.1, from coordinate 17,882 downwards.
TCACTTTCCTCCCAGTTCCCTTTCATGTTGCATCACACCTCCTCCGTATGAATGGCGCTGTTGCCTTCTGTGCTCCAGCAATGGGGTTAAGCAGAATCTTCCTGAATCTGAATCCTGACTTTAATGAATTGTCTTTGTGGTGCGATGCAGGTTCCGGGTTGACCAATGTTAAGACAGAAGAGATATCTGAGGTGAAGATGGATGCGGAGTTCCGGCATGACTCAGGATATGAAGTTCATCATCAAAAGCTGGTGAGTAAACAAACAGTGCTTTCCACACATGCATTTTGAGTTGCTGATGAACTAGTGAATCACTTATGGCCATGTTTTGCTTGAGTGATGTGGATGCTCAAAGTGCCAACAGAAAGTTATCGTGTGAATAGATTGTGATTTTTCTGGTTCTCTCTTCAACGAGAGTAAACTTGGAACATGTCAGCAGAGAGGATGGAAAGTCACTGAGCCTCACATGAGAGGAAATTCCAACAGTTCCTGTCCTTGCACTGCCATGTCACTGGATGTGCTTATATGGAGAATACTTGTCCCACAGTCCATCTGTCTCCTATCAAAAGAGAAGGGATACAGAGGAAGGAAAATGCTGAGTTTATAAAAAGAAAAGAGAAAGCATTTGAGACACATAGCACAGTGCAGCAAGACATAGAATGACACCGTTTCAGGAATAGAGTCCTTTCCCATCCTACCACAGATGGTAATGGTGTATGCATGGAGCATAACCTTTCACAGAATGGCTGCTTTGGATAAAAGGAGATTCTCCACTGGCCTCAATTTTAGTTTGTGTTTGGCTTTATCTGTGTGTTTTGTTCCTTAAGATATATTAAATTATTATTAACAGGGGAAGGGCAGGTAGGAGCAAAATATTGTTCCCCATTTGAACTGTGCTTCTTGTGAACATAAAAATGACAACCAAAAGCACTGTAGGTAAGAAAAGCATCTTCTAAAAATGTTTTTTGGTCGCTTAATGAGCAATGAAGAACCTATACAGCGATGTTGACTATAAACCTGTTCTGCTTCTTCTTTTTAAAGGTATATTATGTGATGAGGTTTCAGTTCCATGGCTTTCAATATCCTGATATTAAACTTGAAAGCTTTTTTTCCTTAATATATTAAAGCTAAGTAGTGCTGAAAAATAAAATTAACATGGGATTCAAATTTGCATTTGAACTAGGCAATCACTCTGTGAAAAGGTATTCTGCCATCTCTTTGATGCTGAGAACTGAGAATTCCCAATTTGATGAGTTAATCCAAAATGCATTAGCACTAATTTGGGAAAGTCTGATGTGCTTAGCTCAGATGGGTTAAACATGCCGATGGAGCAAACCTGTGCAGGGTGTAGAAGGGAAGGAACTTGCAGGAATGTGTGCTAGATACAGTAGTTACTGGTTGTCATAGGCAGTTTTCAGCAGCACCCTTCAGCGTGTAAGTGGTTTGATACCATCCCAAGGAATTTGGTGCTGGGAACTCCCCATACCATGGTGGCTGATGGGGAGGGCATTACAGTCCCTGCACATGGTAATCTGTGTCATGCTTAAAATTGGACCTTTCCAGCTTTTCACAGCATTTTTTGCCATACTTTTTGCTGATAAGTACAACCACTATTTAAAAATTAGTAAGCTGTCTTCTAAGTTATCTTTTCAATTGAGACTGAGCAGGGATTCTGGTATTGCTGAGCAAGTACTGGACTGATGCTTACAGGGCCTTGCTTCTCTGCCGCACACCGTGTCCTGTCCAATGCCCCTCTCCATTTAGCATTAATTTGAAGGCAGAAAACAGAAAACACTTTGATCTGTGCTTCCATTCTGTGCCGTGGTAGAATTTCCTGAAACAGTCTCCTAAGGATATTCCTTTGAATTCAGCTGCACATTGTATTTTACATGCAGACCTCTGAACTGGGTTGAAATTGCAGTTATTTTCTCCTTTATGGAGGTTCACATTTGAACTGTACATTAAGTTGATTTTCATGGGTCAGAGTGCTTAAGGCCTTCCTCTCTTGTACATGTGTATTAGCTGGAGCATTTTGCAGTGCTCTTGAAATAGTATAGTAACAGAATTTTAGTCCTAGGCAGATAAAATTCATGGAAGAAATTACTACTTTGCATTGGCTCATGCCAACACTATCCATTGTGTGTACTTTCTAGTGAATTTTTAACTTTGTTTAAACACATTTTTTGCTTGTGACTAGGAACAATATAAATATTTATACTGCATGCTTTAATACCTTTCTGAGGAAGTTTGTGTTTCTTAAAGAGTGCAAATGTTATACAGCTCATTATAATTCTCAGCTGGTTTCTTGCTTCCCTCTGTATTTTTGTTAAATACTTGTCAAGGTATTTAGTCTTTCAGCATGAGGTAGTCGTACAATTTTGTGAATGTAATTTAGTCTCTAATACTTTTTGCCCGTTTTGGTTAAAAATAACAATAATGATAATGATGATGATAATAATAATTTTAAAAGCCTGCTATTGACAAGCAACAAAAAGGTTGTAACATATGCTCAGGTGTAAAATAATCCTATGTATTCTTTGAATACAGAACAGGGCAGTGAAAACAATCACCCATTTTTCATACCCGCTCCTGCTTATAAAAGCCAGTCTTCTTAAATGCATAGTAAAGCATCTTGTGGTCCTCTGTTTCGCCTTATCAGTGCATATAATTCAGGTGGATTTTCTCAGGTTTTCACACAACTGTTACCTCCTAGGTTTCACATAAGTACATCACGCAGATACAGCTCATTCTCTTTGCCCTGCAAAATCTTGAAGCACTCCTTGGTGGTCACATAAATCAGTGATAGCTTTTGTTGGCTCATCTCCTTTGGTGTGAGAATTTTCTCCCAGCTGGTTGTGTGCAAGTTTCACTGTAGTCCTACAGGTCCTTCACTACTTTTTATCAAAAAAATGCATCGGAGTCCACAAACAAGCCACACAGATGTAAATTACGACCATGCACATGATTAGCATAATGAAAATAAAGAAATGTGTGTGCTCCCAGGTTACTCCACTCAAGCCTATCATTCATTGTGCAATTAGCTTGATTCGCTTACTCAAGGAAAAAAGGCAGCTACTGTCTGAGACCTATGTGAAGCTGAGAAACATGGAGCTGAGTCCCCCTTTAGCACAGCACTGCTACGCCACAGGCCATATATATTTCCCAAATTGCTCCTCTCCAGCTTTCAGAGCTTTGTGGCACAGCGATCCAGGTTTGAGTAATTAAGAAGACATGAAGTGCCATTTAATTACTGATGTTTCAATAGCCTTTATATTGCTGTGGCAGCAGGGCAGGTTAGTCAAAGGTTCAGTGAGCTTTTTATTAGCCATCTTCCTTTATTTTTCTTTTGTAGGTGTTCTTTGCTGAAGATGTGGGTTCAAATAAAGGTGCCATCATTGGACTAATGGTGGGAGGTGTTGTCATAGCAACAGTGATTGTCATTACTTTGGTGATGCTGAAGAAGAAGCAGTACACATCTATTCATCATGGGGTTGTGGAGGTAAGAAAAGACTTCCAAGCACAACTGGTGTCACCTGTGCAACACAGTCAACACACTACTCTATAAATATTAATTTACGAAGGAAGAAACTATGCTTTTGGCTATGTTGGCATTGTTACATCCAGCAGCGTGGAATCAAATTGCTTTATTTAGTAAATGCAAACACAATGTAACCCATGTTAAAGTGGGTGTAAAACCACAAAACTTTATTCAGTAGCTATTCCAGACCAATCACTTCATAATGTGAAAGTTCATTTTATAAGAAATTTGGCAGTAGCCAATGAGAAGATTCTGCGCAAGAGGAAAAATCTGGTTTTACTGTTGGGAATTCACATACCAATTTCTTTATTTAGCTTTAATATTTGAGACTTCCGTAGCTTGTGCTGTGCACTGCAAGGATTTTCCCTAGACAGATATTTTATTACTCTCTGTTCTCTAAACAAGATTTTTTGTTGCCACCAACAGCTTTTGATTTATGGCTAATCTGAAACTCATCGTTTTGAGAAACAAATAGTATATAAGACTCTTACATAGGATTTTCAATATGCAAATTCTTGTCTCTTCTTTGTCTGCCAAGGAAATTTGTGGTCAATTTACCGTAGTTTAAAATACTTTATCTATTTCATGGTTTTAAGATAAGATCTCTGTAAGTAGAAAAACGTCATTAGGAGAACTGGAAGGGGGTTCATGTGACTCTTCTCCTCCCTGTTTAGTTTACTCTGTGAGTGTCTGGTTTGCAGATAGCACTTGTATTAGTAAGCACTTGAGACACTTGTATATGTTTGCCTTTCAGAATTGGTATTTTACATTTTTGATTGAAACTGAAGTCTTGATCAAGTCCATAGTTTATGTTGGTTTCATCTTGAGTCAAATGACTTGCTGGAGACACACATGCTTCATGATGCATTTATTCCACTGTCTGGGATAAAGAACGGTCTTAAGAATTATTTGTGTAAGCCTTTGTCTTAAGCCTGTGCTTGTGCATCCTTGTATCCACACTGTGGTTATCCATGTGGTTTGAAACCTTCCAAAGAGACATGGTCAGAAGAGCACCAACAGTGTAGGGTGATTTGCACAGGTAGCAACTTGTGTGGAATTTTGGACCAAGAGGCAGAAAATAGCAAACAGGAATCTCAGCTTTAGTTTTCAGTGTGATAGCTTTCAGCCCATTTTGCAGAATGAAGCAGATTTTAGTATTAATCCACCAAGCTGATATCTGCTGCCAACAGTTGTGCCACCAGAGACTCTGCTTTGGGTGAATTTAATGAGAATGAAAAAACCAGGAACCTTGCTAGGCCAAAGTCCCAAATCAGACATTGAATGTGGACGTACCATTATTGCAGTACAACCTTAAAATTCCGGGTGGGCTTTGCCTGATAGAATGATGTGGCAAAGGTGATCCTGGGCTTCTACAAGCTTTCTTTGGTGACAGTGAATTTGGAAATGGTTGGCCTAGAAATAACATGCACAAGCTGAATAAGTAATTAATGTCAAAATGACAGCATTGCTTAGGGAATAAAAAATTTTACAGCTAAAACCATAAAGCTTTAGCACACAGATGTACCAAGAATATTAGTGGATTTATAGTATCATACTGTAGATTGTGTCGCCTTGTGGATTTGCTGGCATTGGCAGCCAGGATTCCTCCTCCTTCTGCCAGACTTGCTCTGTGGTCTTGGCAGACTGCACAGCCTCACTGTCTGAGCTTCTCGCCTGCAAGAATGGTATAACATCTGGTTTTGTCCTAAGTTGGTAAAAATTTCATAGCACTTGTATTGGGGACAAAAAAAAAAAAAGCACCAAAAGAGCCATATACAATTGATGTTTAATACCAAAATGTCTTCAAAATTAAGCTGTTACGTTTTAAAGAGAATTAATTTATTTAGCTACATCACACCTCTAGTATACTGTGCACAGAAAGCATAGAAGAGCAAAATAACTTGATGTAAAAATAACTGTAATCAGCTCTAGCTTGGTTGAGTGTATTTTAACTAACTTGCCACCTCTTCGTTGTGTCAGAAGTTACTGTGTGAATTTAACTCTGTGGTAATGGAATATTACAAAACAGGTGTTGTTCCACCTATATTCTTGTTTTCCAAAAAGTCACCTCTGATGTACTCTCTCATTTCACTATAATTTTTTTAACAAAATAAGTTATTAAAAATCCTGTTAGCATTTTTTTAAGCTCTGAGAATGGATATACTTGTCCTATTTAGAAGTGTCATTTTTTTCCCTACTCTGAGAATAAAAATGTTCCAAAGTTGTTCAGCCTCCCCAGGAAAAAAGACTTCCATAGTTAAGTAAATAAATGACTGAGAGATTGAAAATTACTACATGTGCACATTTGTTGGAGCGACAAATGTTTTGAAGGGTTTTTTTGCAGGTGCACTCCTGTGTGCAGGTTATTTTCTCCATGAAAGCAGGTGGCAAAAGGGAGATTCTCATGTCTGCTGTGCGCTGGGCAACCACTGACTGTCTCAGCTTCTCCTCTTTGAGGATATCCTGTTCAAAGTTCATTTGCTTTCTGACAGAGGCAAGACCTCCAGCAGTGACAACAGGAGGGCTTTGCAGCAGGAGCAGAGATGACACTGAAATTGCTGAAGGGGTTGGTGGGCAAACAGTCTCACAAGAGGTTATCTACCTGACCGAGGTGTTTTTTTCAAGAGACATCACATCATAGAAAAAGGAAGTGTTGAACCAGAGCACCTACACCTCTTACATGCTGTGTTCAGCTTCTGCCACCTCCATAATGGGTGCAAAAAGTATCTTAAAGTGGAGAGGGGCTTTGGCGATTTACTGACAAGGAGATAATTGTGTTCTAAGCATGTCATTTGGCAGAGCAGTACCTAGGGCAGAAGTTGTAAGGAATGTGAAGAGTTTGGGTAGCATCAAAATGGGTAAAAGAGAGTAGAAGAGAAGACATTCAGGATGAGTGATAGTGCACGTCGGTTGATGGTTAGATGGATTACCCTGTGGCAGAGAGCTACAGGAAGGAGAGGAAGTACCAGCACTAGTTATTTTAAAGGCTGAAGGGGAAATTAAAAAAAAAATTGACTAAGACTGCAAGTTGGAGCTTTAGTAAATCCCTTTCATCTATAAATGCCATATTTCTGAGTTTATTGGACTTTCACTAGAAACTGGTCTTATCAAAATGAATTTTTTAAATACAGAACATTGTGCAAAGGCATTAAAAATTCAGTCTTTTTTTTTCTGTCCTTCCTTTTTTTTTCTAATCTGTTTTTCCTCCTTGATTTCCTTCCAAGTGTCTCATCAATTCTTTGGTCTCTTCTGCCTTGCAGTTTCCTTGATTAATTTATAATTTATGGTGGTCTCTCACTCCATTTCTTTCTCACAAGCAGGTTATGCTGTGTACTTACCACATTTTCTAGTCATGAATAAGAAAAGCTGAGTGAGAGACTTAAATAAGTGACAGAGTTCAATACAGTGTTGTTTGGAGCTTTAAGACAGAAGTTCAGCACATGTTTTGGCATCCCCCTCCTTTGCATCCCAGCCTAGTGGGGGAGCCTCCTAGAAATGAAAATGCTCTCGGGCAGGTATTGATACACATGGAACCCTGGTCCGTAAATGCCAGAGCTTCATACTGAGTCTCAATTTTACGCTAGAAGAGAATCTGTTAGTGGGATTAGTTGTGAATTGTGAGACTCTCACTTCATGATTTGATGAAGCACTGGATGCTCTGTGATAGTGGTGATACAGTGTGGAAGAACCAGGGCTGACTTGGTCCTGTAGCAGCCCCTTCAAGAGTGAACAGAAGGGTGGCTTTTCCTCTGCAGCTACTTTTATTCTTACTTTCTATAAGTGCTGGAAAGGCTGCAGGAGCATTTGCCACGTTCCTGCTTTGTTCTTGCCTTCATACCCATGTTCACAACAACTTCATCATCAGCAGAATACTGTTAATGCTTTTAAATTCAGGAGTCCTCAGGGTGGGGATTAGGCCTTTGGCACATTTGTACAAAATCTATATGGAATGGGTTTGTTAGGCCCTACTGCTGTTAAACTGCTGGCATAACAAGTTCTCTACTGAACAGCAATAGCATGGAGGGATTGCCAGTCAAAGATTCACTGCATATGGCTCTAGATGGTGTATTGTTGTGGAGGGAGAAGTTGGCAGCCCCCAGAAAGGACAGGTAAAGCAGCAGAAAGCAGCCCGGCCCATGGAGTGGTGGCAAAGGTGAGCGCTGTGAGGTGTGGGCCTCTCCCCATCCCTCCCCAGCCCTGCTGCCCAGTGTAGGGGACACAGAGCAGCAGGCATGGACCTTTCTTTAAAATGCAAGCACACAGCTGTACCCTGGGTGCTGAGCACATGCTGTACAGGATGCCTTGAGCTTTGGGAGTGCAAGGTTGAAGAGGAGACAGGCTGTGAAATTCCATGGGGTTCTTCTGTCTTAATGGATCAAAATGGTTGTTGACAACCAAGCTGAGCACTCGGCATGCACATGGGCTGGCCAGGGGAAGCTTGCATCCTTCAGAAGAAAAAGGTTGTCACTTTTGGAGAGGGAGGGGCCAGGGAAACAAAAAAAATATTCCCTCTTCCCCCCAGTTTCTCAAACAAAGGAGATAAAGCAAGAGCAACCTCTAAGCATGATCTTGATACCTAAAACCATGTCACAGGAGGTGAAGAAAGAGATGGATTTGGGCATCATTGCATAAGAGAAGTACTGCATGCAAATGCAATTTAAAAAGAAAGAAAGAGAAAGAAATCCTGTGAATGGCAGTATTAAAATCCAAGTTATATTGCAGAATTTGAAACACAAGGAGCACAGTGTCAGCACAGCCCAGTGATCCTTTCTGCCTGGCATCCTGTTCCTTGCCCACAGGAGTCCAGGGCTTGCTGAAAGTCTCAGGGCTCCCAGCTGTGAAGAGTTTCACAATAGCTTGTGAGCAATACATATATAGAGTGATATAGAACCTTTAAGTAGGATATTTCACAAAAATATCTACTTATTGTGTAAGAAAAACATCTGATGTGAGATGCAATGTTGATTTAAAATGCAATTTGAGAGTCAGGACATGGACAAGGGGCACAGATACGAAAATGGATCAGTTCATCTGAGTAATCAAATGCATGTGCCACATAGAGAACCATTTCTTAAATAGCAAATAAAAGAGCATATAAAGTGGAAATGGCTCTGAGAGGAGCCATTTTCTGGTGGGACTGTGGGAAGGGTGGTCAGTACTGTGTTGTAACCTGCTACAATGAAAGAGCAGCTGCAAATATAAGCTAAGCAGGCTGTGTTTGTCCCACGCATGGGAAGAACATACCTTGAGTCTTTCTCCATGGTATCAGGGAACAACTTACCGATATCTTCTCACTAGGCTGAGATATTTCCAGTATTGCAGAGTAGATTTAAAATTGGTGTCAGACATCAATACTTCTCCTTTGCATTTTTTTTAAAAGGTTAGATAGAGTAAGTTTCTTGAGAGAATATACTTTATCCTAAAGGCTATTTAGTTGCTGAAAGCAAATTGCTGTATTTCCTAGAGGTTGCTACTTACAGGAATCCACAGGAAAATATTCATACCTAATATTTAACAGTAGAGTTTTAGGCACCTTCCTGATTTTAAATTTTTTAACACTGTAAAATTCACTTTTTACCTTTGCTTTTAGGAGCTGTCAAACACTGGAGACATCAGGTAGCAAATGAAATAATTAACAACCAGACTGTTTTCATAGGTGCTTAGCAAGATAGCCAGGATTTTGTAGGTTTTGAATACAGAACTACTGAGCTCATACAGCAAAGGTAAAATACCTAATTAAGATTTAAAGGCTGTTCTAACCCACTTTAATTTGATGGAGTTTTATATTACTGTAATATTCAGTGAAGGAGGAAAATAATTTGTGGACACGCAGGTATTCAATGGAGAAGTCGTAACTGAGTTTTGTGGCTGTCTTCCAAATAATCAAGAAAGGTCAATTTTTGTTCAGTATAAATACTTAAACCAGTGCAGACACGTCAAGTTTTTTGTCACTAAACTGAACCAGACTCAGCCTTGGAGCTAGAGGAGTTCTGTGTCCCTGAGTGCAATGGGATTTTTTGCTCACCTTGTGCCTGGCTGCTCTGGAATTTCCTTGCTACCCTAATTTTCTCTTTTCCAATTAATTTTTTGTTTTGACACCACCACACCTGCGACAGATCTGAGAGCACAATGCAGGCAGAAGGCAGCCTCAAGCCACTGCCTTCCGCTTTTTGGTGGGCTTTTTCTTTTCTTTTGAGACCCAATTGATCCCAAGTATAGATATTGATATATTTATGCTGGGGAAAAAAAAATCTCTTAATGAGGGACTAGCAGGGAGAGGCATACGCCATCCCCCTTTTTTGTTTGGGGAGTTGCTTCCCGAGCCAGACAACAAATTCCAAAGCTGGTACTGCTGGCTTTGGTCAGCTGGTTTTGAAGTCCTGCAGCAATAAAATGAGTTGCAGAGTTGTTCTTGGTGCATTATCATCTTCTGTTCAAAAAGTGAGCCAGAGGATGCTTTCTGCCCAAACACATAGGGTACAAAGTACGTTGGATGGCCGTAAAGTGGGGAAACACAGGGTGTCCTGTGAATTAAGCAGGAATGTGACCCTGGTTGTCCCCTCTCCCAACAGGTGGATGCTGCAGTGACACCAGAGGAGCGCCATCTTTCCAAGATGCAGCAAAATGGCTACGAAAATCCCACATACAAGTTCTTTGAACAGATGCAGAACTAGGACACCATAGCAGCCTCATGAGTTGGACAGAAGAATGATTGCTTCACTGCCCAGTGGTGTTCAATTATAATGTTGAAAGAAAGAAAAACACTCTGCTTTATTATTTACTCATTCTCGCCTTTTGACAGCTGTGCTGTAACACAAGTAGATGCCTGAACTTGAATTAATAAAATCAGTAATGTATTTTCTCTCTCTTTCTCTTTACATTTCAGTCTTTACACTACATTATTAATGAATGTTTTTTGTGTACTGTAAAGAGGTTAGCTGTATTTAACTAGTGCATGAATAGATTCTCTTTCCCAATTATTTATCATGTAGCTCCTTAGCCAGTTGTATATTATTCTTGTGATTTGTGACAAAAATTAAGTCCTAGTTGAAACATGCTTTAAGAATTGATGGGGGATGCTTTCTGTGTCTGTGGGGTTTAGCTGCTTCTCTTTGCTGAGCATTTTTTTCTGATCACTATGCATTTTAAAGTAAACCAACATTTTTTTAAAAGTATTTCAGATGAGTTATTGAAATTCTTTTCCTCTGCAACTGCATTTTATTGTACAGATTGTTGCTCCTGCTGTATTAGTGATGTAGAAATTATGGGAATACACATTTGTTTCTTTGTGCCTGTTTTATGTGCACACTTTAGGCATTGAAAGGTAAACTTGATTTTCTTTTCCATGTATCTTTTTGACCTTAAAAAAAATTATTTAAAAGAGTCCCTGTTAATTGTGAGCACTTCTGGGGGAAGAAGTGCCTGCTGGCCAAAAATTAACAGGGGTCCTCTGCAGGATGATTGTACAGAGCCATTGCTTATGAATTGATAGCTTTCTACACTGTGTTACATAAATAAATTAAGAAAAGAACGTGTGGGCAAGAGTTTTATTTGGAGGCAGACAAAGAGTTCTAAAAGTCATTTAAACAGAATACATAGGTGTTCAAACTGAGAGAGGCTTGGGATCCTACAGAGATTGTGACACTGACAGTTGGACCAGAGCAGAAGGAAGGCAGCAGTGAGACAAGGCGGGAAGTCAGGAAGTGGGGAGCGCCAGCTTTGGCACAGCTACCCCTCTGAGATGTTGTCTCTTTTTTTTTTCTTTTCTTTTAATTTCTGTTTGTATAATAGTGTTTTAATGTAAATAAATACATTCCTGGAGGAGCCCTGTTGTAATAGTGTGTTTCTGCGCCAACCGGCCACCCTTGCTCACGTAGAGGAGCATGACATGGATGACTAACCAACCTCCCACTCTCCTGGCTATCACCAGGAGTGATTTACCAGCAAACTCTTCCCTCTCCTCCCTGCACCTCTGCTGGCTTTCTGGCACGATCCATGTCCTGCAATGTGCAATATATTGGTGAAGGCAAGGAGGAGCCTCCCAGGCTGCATCCAGCCTGGTTCTGCTGCCTCACAGCAAGTGCCCAGGAAGGGTAGGACAGCAGCACCAGGAATTTTTTCTGCAGGAAGAGGGCAAAGCCATTGGTGAGCTGGGATACATAACCACCAGCCCAGCACATTCTCTCTGTTGCCTGAGAGCTTCCTTTAGCTCCTGGCCCTCCAGGAGCACTCCTGTGGTGCAAGGAGAGCACAGTAACTCACAACATAGAGCTCACCAGCCAAGAGAGATGAGACCACAGTGGGCAAGTGGATCTGGGGATCTTCAAGATGGCCTTTGTACCCAGCCCGAAATAAGGACTCCTCTATTTGAACTTGGAGATGGGTTCTGGGATAAAACTGAAGGGGTGTGTTTGTGAAAAAGGAAGTGAATTACTGTTTCTCTACAGTGAATGGGTTAGATAAAGCAGGAGTGAGAGAAGAACTAGGAGCAGAATAGACAGCATGACCTCTTCAGGGAAAGCCTCTTGTAACTCAGTTTGTGCTCAAGCCGTGGCAGCCTCTTCTTCAGCCTTGCCGGCAGCTTTTGTCTCCACGGCAACATGAAGCATGGCTGCAGTGGGGCTGCACAACTCAGGCAAGTGGCTGAGCCGCCCCTGACCTCAGCTAGTAGAAAACAAGTTTCCAGCCTCTCACTAGTCCTTCTCCATCCATGATCTTCCACAAAACCTCACCTCAGGTAATTCACCTGCTGGCCTGGAACGCAGCCATGCTGGCAGACTGACCAGGACAGACGTTCAGTCAGTGAGGGGACAACCAGGGCAGGGAGTTTCAGAAGCCATCTGTGGAGATTGAGGAGGAGGAGGTGGCACCTACTACTCTGAACTAGTAGTGGGAAAAACTGCAGAGCTTCCCATTGCCTGTTACCAACCAAGTGTTTATTCCCTTTGCTCTTCCATCCCTATGTCAAGGGAACTCAGCTCAAGGGATCAGAGCACTGGAAGTGGTTAGTGTTATTTGCAGGCCCTGGAGTACCAGTTTATTACAAAGAAATTACAAAATACCCCCAGAGGATTTATCATCTCTGGCTTCAAAACTGAACTGGTTGGGCCAGAGTAATGTGTGATAGTGAGCAGAGGCTTTCAGGCCCCAAACTGCTCAAAAAAACCACCTTTTTCTTTTACAAATATTTAGGTTTGAGTTTGTGTCTGTGTGTGTATGCATTGTTATATAGGTCACACACATCACCTAGAAAGGAATACGTAAGACTGTCTTCTGTGCACATGTCCAGTATCATAGAAGAAGATCCCACTTCAGGGGGAAGGCAGGATGTAATTCAATTTAGCCCAGTCTCATTAAAGAAGCATTATCAAAATTCCTTTTAGAGGAAGGTGGAGTAATCCATAAGATACAGACAGCCACTGGCCTTTAAGGAAATCCCATTTATAATACCATAATCCCATGCAATCCCAGTTATAGAAAAATGCAATTGCTTTGAACACTAATTCCCAGACAGCCAAGCCTCCTGGTGTGGGGTTATGCGTCCAGTGAGATGCCTGGTGCTGCTTTTGCTACTTGTGGACGGGCTGTTAATAAATTGCTGCTTTAAGCACTGATTACGTGATCAGGTTTTATGATTCCCTCCTGTCTCTGCTTGGAGACAAATTTTAGGAGAAAAAACACTCTGAACTGAGTGCTTTTCTCTAAAGAAAGAGGGCTTCAATAACTCCCTTTTCTTCTGCCAATGAGAGAAATGGATACCAGTGGATGAAAGTGAAAAAAAAGTAAAACTGTTTATTAAGTAAGATACCCGCAAAGCACAGGAAAAAACGATATTGAACTTTACACTCCATCCCCACCTCACCGCATGGCCGAGCGGCAAAGATGCCCGCTGTCCTTCTTTATCTCTGGGAAGAGGGGAGAAAAGAGTTCACTCAGCAGCTGGGAACCTGCTGGGTTTCTGGCGTGGGTCTTTTCTTCGCAGCAGGTGAAGTTGGTGGAGTTTAATGTTCCTTCTTTTGGCTGGTTTGATACCAAAACCGGGGTTCGGACTGGCTGGGGCCGCCCGCCGCCCCGCCCCCCCCCCCCCCTNAAAGCCTCCAGGCCAAGGGAAGGAAAAAAAAAAAAACAAAACCCCCAGAAGCTTCTTGCTTAGGTTGGGAAAATTTATCTAGCAAAGACAACGAAGTAACAATTCGTGTAGCCGCCGACCACTGGAGAGAGAGATTGAACCAAGCCACACAGGAGCCCAAGGCTCCCGCCCCACGCCCCGGGTCCATCTTAAAGCTACAGCAGCCATTTTCTGGGCATAAAGCAGACAGTTAGGGAATACAGTTATCATCATAAAATCACCCCAAGATACCTCCAAACACACTCTCTTTAACGAAAGACAATAAATGCACACTGTGACGTGCATGGAAAGCACAAGGCGTGAACAAAGTTCCCAAAACTTCAAGAGAAACACTCCCACAACTGCTCGAATTCTGGAAGCTGATGTTCCCAGGTAATAGTGGCAGCATCCTGCCCACCTCTAGCCATGCAAGCTCCTTATTGTTGTCAGGAAAATTAATTCACGAACACCAGAGGTTTATGTCCAAAAAGGAGACAGGAGGAGTCCTGTAACTTCATTCGAATAGAGAGGCCATGGGCATTTCCCATGGGGTCTCTTGAATTGTTGGGGGATGCAACCCCCTTTTTATCCTTATTCCCAGTCTCAACACCCTCTTCCTTTTCCCATTGGCCGAGGTACTGAGAAGGTACAGACTTCTCGAATCGCCTATTCTTGAATGCCCCCCTCTAATATACTCCCTCTTTTTTGTTATATTAAAGAAAAAAACCTATTCATAATTCTATTAAGTTTTTGTTCTTTGTCTCAAGGTTCAGGAAGTTAACATGGCCTTGGCTGAGCTACAGTCTGTGTTGATTAATAACATCTTTTAGAACTGAGAGTTTTCTTCTGTTACTTCCCTATCTCTAAGCTCCTAGCCCTAACTACAAGCAGATTCGCACAGTCTGTTTGTAAAGACACATTCATCATATTCCTTTCAAACCCTCCTCTTTTTATTTTCTCAGGAATTGTCTTTACAAACCTTAATTACCATTGATTTAATCCTTTCTTCCTGGGTCTTTTTTGGTTTAATGTGTTTGAGTCCATCTGCCTCAATATTTGGAACAATCATAAGGAGGGCAGTTGGGGGTCCAACAATCTAAACCTGAAGTCCAGTTACAAGCACTTTTTCATACATATACACCCCCTGTCCTATTTAGGCAATAAGTGCCTTTTTCAGAAGAATGAAGTTGTCATGGACTTCCTGCTTCACCCCAAAATCCTGTTCCCTGATGGACCTCACTCAGGGTGCTGACCCACCATTTAGGTTCAACTGGGCTGGCCACCCATGGCCAGTCTTCAGATCCTCCTGGCCCTCTGCAGGACAATTGCTAAGGTTAAAAACTTTTGTTACTTCTTCTCCTATGGTTACAAATTGATTCTCCCACTCTGGGCCTGAACCTAGCTGACAATATAAAAGTAGGATTATTAAGGAAAACATTCTACTAGTACAATCTAATTACTTAGTCTAATTTTTACATTCTTCCACACCACTTGTGGCGAATGAAGGCACAGAATCCACTTAACATAAAACAATGACAGCAAGGATTGGCCCCCAGTGACTGGAGATTCTAAAGTAGGGGTGTCCATACAGACCATTTCAGCAGACAGTCTGTGGGTAGGCACATGAGGCTTCCCCCAAGGTCAACGCACTGGCTGCTGCTCTGGTCCACTCCTGCGGAGTGTCAGTCGTGGCCTCCCATCCTTCTCTTCCAGCCGAGATGTCCAAATCTCCAGGGCCTTAGAGATCTTGACTCGAGTGTGATGGGTCCACCCGTGTTCAGCTGTCTTGACGGCTGTTTCTGTGGTCAGTAACACTTGGAATGGGCCACCAGAAGTGGTGCTTCTTTTTACTCCTTAACTAGGGCCCAATCTCCTGGCTGCATGTTGTGAACAGCAAAGTCCCAAGGCAGGGTCTGTGCCAGCTGAGCTTCCTGTCGAAGAGATTTAACAAGAGACAGGATTCTGGCCACACATTGTTTTAAATATACATCCCTTATCTCTCCCCCCCCCACACTAGGCTGAGAATTAATAGAGTAAGGAATGCCAAACATTAATTCTAAGGGAGATAACTGAATATTTTTTCTGGGTCTGGCTCTTATTCTTGCCAAAGCCAATGGCAAAAGCCGTACCCATGGCATCTTAGTTTCTATCTCACCAGCTTCAAAAGGTGTTTCTTTATTTCTCCCATTCATCTTTTCTACCTGGCCTGAGCTCTGGGGGTGCCAGGGGGTATGGAGGTGCCATTGTATTCCTAAAGCAGTCATAACTCCTTGAATAATTTTTCCTGTAAAATGAGTTCCCCTATCTGAGTCTATTGCTTCCACAATTCCATATCTTGGATTTACTTGTTCTAAAAATACCTTAATAACTGATCCAGCAGCTGCTGAAGCAGTCTGGAATGCTTCTGGCCACCCTGTTAATTGACATAACTATTACCAGAAGATATTTAAGCATTCCCATTCAGGAAGCCTTCCTACTCATTTCAGTAAAATCCACCTGGCATCTTTGAAAGGGATGTGCAGCCCAAGGCCTCCCTCCCTGGCAATTTTCTTTGTAACTCGGCTATTGGCTTTAGCACAAATCAAGCAACCTTCAACAACTTGTTTTGCCAGACCAAAAAGACCCCCAGCAGCACACATTTTGAGGAAGGCTTCTGCCAATCCTCAAGAACCCCAATGACTCCCTTCATGGAGTCGTTTTAACATTTGTAGGGCTAAAGCTTTTGGTATCCATTGTTTGCCAGTCCTTGTAAACCAATTATCCCTTTTTCCTCTGCCCCACTATGTTTAATTATCTCCAATTCCTCTGGTGGAAAAGAGTTTCTCTGGCAGCAATTGAGCCACTGGGAGTAAAGGGAGGATTTTAGAGAGTTCTGGCAAAAGTGCAGCTTTCTGAGCCTCTTCATCAGCCAGTTGGTTACCTATTGCCTCCTCCAAGTACCCTGTCTGGTGTCTCCTAACGTGGATTATTGCCACCCATTTTGGTGGCAATAAACATTTTGGTAAATTCACTACCTCCAATAGACAAGTAATTAAGTTTTCATGAACTAATGTTTTTCCCCTACAGGTTAATAAACCTCTTTCCTCCCACAGTCTCCCAAACGCATATACTACCCCAAATGCATATTTAGAATCAGTAAAAACACTCACTATCTTGTCCTGATATAATTCACAGGCTCTCACAAGCGTACACAGCTCTGCTGTGTGAGCTGGCCATGTGGGCAGTAACCTCCCCCTTTCCTCTAATTCCCTTCCCTTAATAATGGCATATCCTGTAACTCGCTTCCCTTCCACTGCTTTTGAAGACCCATCAATAAACACAGTTTCTCCCTCAGGCCAGGGAATGTCTCGTAAATCTTCCCTAGCCCGGGTCTGGAGTACTATCACCTGAATGCAGTCATGGGTTTCTTCCCGGCCCCGCTCTCCAGGGCCGTTCAGACAAGAGGCTGGGTTAAACCCTTCCCCACGTTTCAATTCTAAGTTTCAATTCATCCACTTAGAAGCTCTTTCAGTTAACAAAGCTTTAACCTGATGAGAAACTTTAACAATCAGATACCCACCCCTTGTCAGTTTTCGGGCCTCAGTTACCATCAGAGCTGTGGCTGCACAATTCTGCAGACAGTGGGGCCAGCCTCTGGCCACTGGGTCTGACAGCTTAGAAAAATAAGCAACAGGCTGCTGTGCTTCCCCACGCTCTTGCACCAAAATTCCTTTAGCATGGCCCTGTTTAACATCCACATATAGCTCAAATTCCTTTTCTGAGTCTGGAAGAGCTGAGACTGGGACATTAATCAATTTGTCTTTTAATTTTCTAAAACTTTGCTCTCCCTCTGGTGTCCGTACTACAACATTAGGACTGCTTTGTGTTAAAAAATCATACAATGGTCTGGCTAAAATAGAAAAATCCTCAATCCATACTCTGCAATGTCCCACCAATCCCAAAAATTTATGTAACTCGTTTTTGTCTGGGGTAATGGTACTTCTAAAATTCCTTGTATCTTTTCTGGATCGATACAATGTGAGCCTCCAGTCAGAATGTGTCCCAAATATTTCACCTTTTTCTCTACCAACTGCACTTTCTTTTCAGATACTCTAAGCCTGTTTTTAGCAAGAAAATTAAGCAGCTTCACAGTAGCCTCTTCCTGTTCCCCTGATAAAAGCAAATCACCCACACACTGCAACAATTTAACTCCTGAGGGTGGAATAAACTCTCTCAATATTTTCTGCAAGTCTTGCCC
>VZTI01000499.1:11837-26102 GCA_013397865.1 Struthidea cinerea | reverse complement strand
GCTGGAGGGTAGGAAGGCTCTGACGAGGAACCTGGACAGGTTGGATAGATGGGCTGAATCCAACAATATGAGGTTTAACAAGACCAGGTGCTGGGTCCTGCACTTTCGCCACCATAACCCCCTGCAGCGCTACAGATCGGGGACAGAATGGTTGGAGGGCAGCCAGGCAGAAAGGAACCTGGGGGTACTGATTGACGGCAGAACGAACATTAGCTAGCAGTGTCCTCGTGGCCAAGAAAGCCCGTGGTATCCTGGCCTGTATCAGGAATAGTGTGGCCAGCAGGACTAGGGAAGTCATTCTTCCCTACTTGGTGCTGGTTAGGCTGCACCTTGAGTACTGTGTCCAGTTCTGGGCACCCCAGTTTGGGAAGGATGTTGAGATGCTGCAGCATGTCCAGAGAAGGGCAAGAAGGCTGATGAAGGGTCTAGAACACAAGTCTTATAAGGAGCAGCTAAAGGAGCTGGGGTTGTTTAGCCTGGAGAAAGGGAGGCTCAGGGAGATCTTATCACTCACTAGAACTCATTGAAAGGAGGGTTTAGCCAGGTTGGTCTCTTCTCCCAGGCAACCAGTGAGAGGACAAGAGGACACAATCTGTGCCAGGGGAGGTTTAGGACATTAGGAAGAAATTCTTCACAGGAAGAGTGATTGGTCACTGGAATGGATTGCTCAGGGAGGTGGTGGAGTCACCTTCCCTGGAGGTATTTAAGAAAAGACTGGATGTGGTACTCATTGCCAGGGTCTAGTTGACAAGGTGGTGTTAGGTCATAGGTTGGACTTGATGATCTCAAAGGTTTTTACAAACCTAGTTGATTCTGTGATTTGAGGTGAGTATTTTGATGCATTGTGAAGCAGAAGTGCCTTCTTGTGAACAAACAGAAGGGACGGGAAACTAGAGAGTAAATATTTTCAATGAAATTCACTTGGTCTGAAATTTGCCTTCATACAAGAACATGGACAGTTGATAGCGCTTGTTGTAGTTTTATGGAGATTCTGTATCATGCCATTGTCTTATCATGAAGTTGAGGTATGAATCCTAATTTTCCATAAGGTTTTGGGTGGTAGCTTGGGACATCTCAGATGAAACAAAGGCATCGAAATTCTGAAGCATAATTACTATGTAGCAGAAATTTTAATTGTCTGTTTTCTGTAAATGTAAAGGATTATAAATTGCTAATACTGTGCCTTTTAAGAATAGATGAGCTGGAATTACATTATTTCTTCTTAAAGACCAGGGAAATACTGGGCATTTCTCTGATGTACAGTCATGATGCTTCTTACAAAAGTTCAAAACTAATTATCCTCAAAAGCTGTACAGATGCTGCTTAAATAGGAGTCCTGGTATATTTGAAGAGCAGTTTTTCAGCATTCTTAAGATTTGAAGAACTATAAAAATGTCAGTGTAGTAGCCGGTGTTTGTTGTAACTTTAAACACAAGAGTGTCTGCCTTGCTAAAACTTCATTACACTATCTGCTTACGTTAGGAACTCCAAGAAAAACCCGTCCATTCATTTCAGCCAAAATGCCACCTTGGTGCTTTGTCTAGCAAACACTGAATGTGCTCTGGTCAGAAAAAGGATTGGATTGATGCTCCTGGGGAGTTTGACAAAGTAAACTGGCAATGTTTCTCAAGAGCAAATATTTACAGAGTTAGTCTTATTTTATAATACTGTATTTACAGATTTAGTCTTATTTTGGATTTTTGAAGCCATTAATATGGTATAGCTTTGGCCAAGGGAAAAAAACAATTCAATGTTGCTGCTTGAGGCTTCTTTCAATGCTTTAAATCTCTTTCTCTGATTATATTTTCACTTTCAAAAAAGCTGTCTCCTCCCTGAAGATTTTATCTTGTGCTTTCCTTTTTCACTGTGATTTCATGAGACAAATGGGTACAAGGCAAAAATATCTTTTGGATGTTATCGAATTTTTGTTCGGGTAGACGAGTCTAAATCCATAACTCTGCAATTCTGTAGATGCAGCTTTTCTCGCAGAAGCTTCAAGGTAGGCTGAAATTCAAAGGTTCATTAAGAGTGCTTTGATGTTGCCTTACTGCATTTTTGGCAACATGTGAGCTTTTAACAAGAGCTAAAAGCCCTTGTCTTTACCACTTTGAGCCATGCCACTCTTGTTAAAAACTAATTCTGCTTTTAAGTTTAACTTTGAGCAGTCATTCTGAAAAAATTTCCCTGAAACATTAATTTCTGTAAAAATAGTTAGCCAGAAGACTGGAATTTTTTTTCAGATGCAGATTATTGTGTGCACAGTAGTAAACTACAGAAATAATAATATGATTTAGTCATCAGTACAGGGACACTTTGAGAAGTCATCATGATATTTAGTGTTTTGGACTGGAAAGTATGATCTTAAGTTTCAGTACCAGCAGTTTCTGGCTTGCTGCCATGAGCAGCAGGCTCTGAGGAGGGTACAACCAACTTTTAAGAAACGTATTTTTGTTTTCTTGGTAGCAAGTTTTATATTTTAACAGTACTAGAAATTATTCAAATTGAGATCTCAGATGCGGACTATGTAAGAAGAAATGATGAGCGAGAATCTGGTTAAATATCAAATCAGTATCAAAGATAGCTGAGAATAAAAGAAAAAATGACCCCATATGTGTTTCTACACATGGCCACCTGCAAAAGGACCCTGGAACAGGAAAAGAAGAGGAAGTTCAGTAGAAAATTATGTGTCAAACTGCATTAACTGTAGTTCCCTGGAAGAGTATGGAGATGTATAGGTCAGTATAGCAATGAAGAAATAGCAGGATGTTTCATGGCACCTTTTCTTCATTCAGATAAATTTTTAGTAGATTGAAGTGTTCCTGACTTTTCTACCACATACTGTGTAAGTCAATGTTGTATTTAGATATTGTGAACTGTTAAAATCTTCTTCTAGTGTCCCAGCTTTTACATCTTCTTTTACCCAGTGCATATGGTCTGAGCTGGATATTACTGGTTTTCTGTCTGTGATTTGTCTGGAGTTCAGCTAAACCTGACTTGACATCCCGAGTGCTCTGAATAGGGAGGCAATGCTACAGGGGATTGGAAATCTCAGTGAAGGTTTTAAGAGTTGAGGTTTTCTTCTCTAAATGGACAGCACTCATCTGCACCACTTTGCTAATTGTACTGTGATTAAAAGTATCAAGAAGGAGAAATTGGTAAGGAAATGAAGCTTAAAAACAAAAAAAAAAACAACAAAAAAAGCCCCTAGGTTTCCCTAGCAACAGTGATTTATAGTCTTCTAGACCAAGACTGCTTTTTAAGAATTTGCCCAAACCCTGGAATCAGTGTTCTGATTTCCTCTTGAGGACATAGGAAAAATAAGTAAAAGATTTTTCTAACCCTGGGTATGATGAGAAATGAAAGACCCAAATAAATGCTCTCTAGGGATCGTTTACTTCGGACTTCAGATTTTGAATCTTCAAGCAACCCTTTGGAAATTGTGAGAATTCATTTTATTTTCCATGCTGAAAATGAGAAAAAAATATGTAAGTTGTATGTAACTTTGTTTCTATGTGATAATTTTAATTTCCAAATCCTTACAAGCCATTCAGTTCTTTTTAGGATATTTCACTTTTATCATCTTTCATGGCTAAGGGTTCTCTAGTTCGTGGCTGTCCTTTGAGTAATGTTTTTCCTCCTTCAGTGGTGCAATGAACAAGCTAAAAACAAACACTAGGCAACCGGAAATACTGAACTCGAGGAAATGCCTTCTCAATACTGTAGTTAGTTGCTGTTGCTGAGCTCATATTTTCCCACAGCTCCAGTTACAACAGTCTTGAAAATATGTGACAAATGAAGTTGTCTTACAGAAGTGCCAGACAAACAAAACAATTCCTTAGTATTTGCAGGATTTGGATTTCTGGTTCCTGGGATAGTTTTATACTACTGAGATTAATTTTTACAGTGTAAAATACAAATTTAGTTGGATCTCTAGGATAAAAATCATCTGCTTCCCTTGAGCAGTAGAATAAGGCATCTAGGTTTTCAGGAGCATAATTTAAGGGTTTGCATTTGGTCTTTTGTTTAGGTGCCTAGTGAAGGATCCATGCTCTTCCAGTTGTACATACATGGAAGTCCTTGGCATCCCTATGAGGCTCATCCATATCCTTCCATTACAAAAGGCAGCATGACTACAAGAGTTAAGAAAAAAAAAGTAATAAAGATTTTAAATTGGGAGGTATAAGTAGTGTTTTTCCATCCCTGTGGCATTGCAAAAAGACCTCCATTACATAAGTTGCCTTGGCACATACTGTGCACATCTCCTTGTGCTCTAGATATGAGAGGCAGCCTGTGACTGCACTTTGTTAGCTGGTAGCTCTGAGTACTGACCTAAATTAAAACTTCATATGCATAGGGACAGTGCCAGTGTCAGCCTTGGTGCATGTGATGATGTAGGATAACAGGTTGCTATGGTAAAAACTGTGGTGACGACCAGCTGCGTGATGTCAAGCTAATATAAGGTGGTTTTAGCAAAATGAAGAAAATACATTGAGAGAAATATTAGGCAGATATTTTGGTGAATAATGCTCTTTATAGCTAATGAAAAGAAATACTATTCTACCTGCATTACTTCTCTTTGGATACCAAATCCAAACCAGATGGGGCTCATGTAAACCTCTGGCCATTTGTTCTGATCAGTGTGCTCAGGCAAATGGGATGTAATTGATGGAGAAGCATCATCATTTCATTTTGTGCAGGCAATTTATAAATTTCCTAAGATTAAGCTGAATCACAGATGCTTCTGAGAATGGAAGAATACTGTATTTAGAAAAAAACCCACAATTATGTCTGGGGAGATATCCCCATTTCTGTTATCTAACTTTCCTAAATTGTCCCTTGTCAGAAGTATGCAGTAGAATGTCCCTCAGTTCCCAAGATCTGTAGAAGTACAGTGATGTCTAGTGGATTCACACTAGGTATTAAGCTATAAAGGAGGGGCATACAGAACCTATATCTGTTATTCAAATGAGCTAAGTCTTATTTTTATTAGTGCCTGATTGTTCATGTAGTAGAATTTTTTTTTAACATGTCCTATTCTAGATAGGCATTCTTCCCATTGCTAACTTAATCATATTTACAAACCAAGGTTTTGTGACTATTTTTTAGCCACTTTGTCTTTTTCAATACAGTTGTGAGTAAATGGTGAGAGAGATACTGCAGTCAATGAAAGCAATTATTGTTTTAGTTCTGAGGAACAAAGATATTGGGAGATGTTGCCATCAAATAACCAAGTCACAACATAAAACTGCTTAGAAATACACTGAGGAATTAGGAAATTTGAGAGGACACCATGACACTTGCATGAGGTTTTTATATTTGAATTTGACTTGAAGTTTTTGCTTGCAGATATTAAGCCATTTTCTATAAAGGAGATGCTAAGATGTTCATGCTCTAGCAATGGACAATTTATAAAGGAATAACAGCCAAAAAATGAGTATGTGGACTGCAAAGTGGTAACACTACTAATTGTCTAAAGTTCTTAGCAGAAAACATGTGTAAAACTCACCAGACTCTTTTAGAATCGGAGAAGCACATTGGCGTGGATAAAATGGTGAAAGGGCAATACAACATTTAAAGGATATTTATTATAATAGCTGTTCACCTGTTAACCCCTTTTTTTCTTAAGATAGCTACACATAAGCTCAAAGCATGATGTCCTTTTTAAAAATTTTCTTTCTAAAAGGATGAAAAACTTTACAGTTTGTTTACAGTCTAAGCAGATTTCTTCTCTTGTGAACTCTTAGCTGGGTTGAGAGAAATAGCTGCAGGTTTTCTTTAACACTTGACCTTTTGTCCTTTCACACATCACATTCAATTGTTGGTATAATTTTGATCCAGAAGAAGTTATTTCCAAAGCTGCCTTTCAGATTTTTCCTTCTGGTTTCTGAAGTTTTTTCTGAAACGGATTTTTCTCAGCTCTGCTGCATGCTGGTTGAGGAATGAAGCTTTTAAATCCATAACATATAGATGGTTGCTGTATTGCCTCCTTTCAAAACAATATTGAAGCTGGTGGAGCTGAGATTTAATGACTGCTAGGAACATTTCTCTAAGGCGTCCCAGTGCTTCCCTTTCTCTGATGTGGTGTTTGCCTTCCTCTAGTCTCTCTGGATCTTAAGGCTGGCTCAGGCAGGGGTGAAGATTTTACAGTGGGTTGTGACTGTCTCAAATCATCATCACTGGGAAGAATGTGGTGTATTTTTTAAAACATTTTCTAACAAGTGTTCATACCTTGCTTTTTCTTGTCTGTCATTTCCTCATTACATCTAAATTAACTATATGTATGGTGAGTATTTAATTTATTGGTTGACTGTCTTTGTTTATTACTTGTTTATTAACTTAAAATGGTTAATACCTATTTTTCCCAGTTCTTGGCTTTTTATATTTTTATATCTGACTCTTGTTGAGTTGTTTATATCCTTGGGCTCTCCAGTGTCATCCATATCACCTTGTGCCTATATGCCTTGCACCAGGCGATGTTCACGTGGGTAGTTTTGTTTGGTTGGTTTTTCTTCATTTCTGGCTAGGTTTTTAAAGAGCGGTTTGTTCTGAGATGTTTAATATGCCTTCTGCTGAAGGGTGATGTGTGGCCTTTGCAGAGCAGCTGCTGGGATGAACCAGCTAATGTTCTAGTGCTTGACCTTCCCAGCCCTGACCCCAAATGTTCCCAGTGGATGCCTGGAGTCCTTTCTGAGTCATTCCGTGCAGGAGAGATCCTATATCCCTTGGGGAAATCCTGTGGCGATTACTCTCACAATGGAGATAGTGAAGATCAGCTAGTATCATTGAGGGAGGCCATAGTTAAAAAGACTCTTTGGTGACTACCAGAACCTTTGCGGGTTATAACAGACCAGAGTGCTTCATTTTTACTATCTCAGAAGACAGGAGCTAAGAAATTTGAGTAGCTTACTAGGAAAACTATAGAGCAGTGCAGGCTAAGGCACAAAATCTACTAATGTTAGGGTGATGGTAGCTTAAAAAAAAGTTATGTATTATTTCTTCCCATGACTAAACAAATCTATCCCCTCTCTCCCTGCAAAACCATCCCTCTCTCTACTAGCTGCAACACCAAAAATAACTTCATTAGATTTTTAGGAGAGAATTTAACAGGATTGAATTAGGGGAGAATTATTCTATCAAGCAAACTGACAGATGGCTTTTCTTCCACAAAAAAAAAGAAAAAGTAGAGAAGTAAAAAAATAATGTGCCAGCCTCTAGCTATTGAAATATCAGGGACTGGATTTCTCTCACTTTCCCTTCTCTACCTCCTGTTTTCCCACCCAGGCTGCCAGGTTAATTCCCTGGATACATACATATTGGGCTGCTGCCTTCAAAGCCTGACAAGCCAGCTGGTGCCAGCTGTTGATCTCTGCCCAGATGTGTGGGAATGACGCTGGCTTTTTGATTTGTGGCCTGGTGAAAGTTTCAGAACTGCTGCAGTAGCTTGGGCTGTGGGAGTTTCTCCCTCTGCCAGCTCTCTGCTTGCACAGCCCTAGGCAGTCTTTGAAACCAGGCCAGTACTCAGTGCACCTTTCTCTGTTCTTGTCCATGGGTTTTCTTCTGTCAATCTCCTCCTGCTCTACCTTCCATGTTCTCCACTTTCTGCCATCAGCTGCTCTTTTCCTATCTCTCCTAATCACTGTCTTATTCTCAGCCTACTCCAATCAAGTGACATTATTTATAATACTGAGAAGAGATGAGAATGAGGACTCAATGGTGTTGTCTTGCATGGTATTTTGATGGATAATTGGAAATTGGAAAAATTTAGTTAATTGGCTGAAATATGCATGCTTTCCATACTATCTCGCTCCACTGTGTTGAGATAAGCCAGTGGAAAAAACCACAGGCTCTTTCTGTGTTCTAAAATCTCTCAGTGAAGAAGAGTTTCTTAAGGAAGCTTGGAAGTCAAGGTGCTTTTTGGTCTCTCTATTTATTTCTCATCTTCTTGAAGCTTATGTGGAAGAGATGTAGACTTTTGAAGCGGTGGGTGCTCTATCAAATAAAACCACTACTATTCAATCTCCTTTGGAGGAGCAAAATAAAGGGATTTCTCCATTCAACCAGCATCATGCTGCATTTTGTAGATTTGACAAACAGCATTGTCTGCCAAGTTTAATGTCTTAAAATTGTTGAAAACTTGAGTAGTGCTCTTAGAAGTCACATATGTGGTTTACACAGGTGTGTCATCCAAGTGTTTTATGGGCAGCCAAATTCATTCTTGTTTGTAGGCTGCAATGTTTTAAATTTTGCTTCACAATTTTTTTCAAAGTTACTTAAGGTCAAGCCCAAAGGTATTTCTTTATCATGCTGTGCTTCATGTAAGCTTCCAAGACAGAATACATCCTTAGCTTTCCTAATGAGAAATGTGACCCACTGTCCACGTTTTCCAAGATGTAAACCCCTAGTTTTTAGCACCTTCCCTAGAAATCTAATCAAATAGGCCCCTTTAGCAGCAGTTTGAGGGAATAGATAATTTCAGGCAAGTGGGTGTCATGGCAAGTATTATATGGTGTCTGTCTTTACTATTAAAAGAAAACGAAGGAGAGAAAATGAGAGCTGCTAAGTCATGGCCTTTTGTTTACAGAGCCCCGGTAATGACAGTATTTCAAAGCTGAATGTCACAGCCAATCCATTCTTGTTGTTTCCAAGGAAAAGACACAAAAGAGAGGCCTTGCAAAGAACACAGTTTTATTTGCAGCACTGAGGGAAGACGTAAATAGCCCAGGGAACTTATGAGTCGGTACCTTGGGTGCTCTTTTGAAGGCTGCAAATTATGATAGAGTCTGAAAAGTCAGGGAGAGCTCAGGTACATGCACAGAAGCATGCACTTTCAAGCGGAGGTCAAAACTTGACCCTGATTTTGGTTTAGTTAATATTTGTTTTTTCTGCTGACTTCAACAGATCATGTAGGCATCACTTCGTACATGGAAGATGTATTTAATTTTAGAAGTAAAAGAGACATGTCAGTGATGATAGATACTCTATTACCATGGTTGCAACGATTAGCCTGGAGCCTGATGAGATTGGTGGGTTTCTCTGGACTTCAGTGAGCTCCTTCTCATTGAGGCAGAAGGAAATACACCTTCCTGCCTCTGGATTGACTTAGGAAGTCTTGTATTAAATCACTAGCTATACTTCTGCTCACAGGATTGTATTTATAAGTGCCCCTTCCAACAATAGCTTATAAATTTATAGCCTTTTGTACATGTGCAGCATTGGTGTGAAAAGCAAGGTTTAGGTTAAAAGTGGTTGCACACACCTATAGTATTGCACACTAGATTCTTTCAAACTACTGGTGTTTTCTGAAATTTTCCCCTCAGCATTCATCCTCTAGAGGTTTTCTTTTCTTAGCAAGTCTTTTGTAGTGTTTTCTCCCCATCTCCCAACCACAGTTATTTATTTTTATAATGTTTTAGCCTTACATTAAGTGCTTTTTTGTCCTTGCTTAGATCTAGAAGACATTGCTGTAATCAGGTTTTTAACAATTCTGGTAGGGAATTTATAGGGAATAGATGCAGGGAATAGCTGTTCTAAGAGGATATTTGTTTTCTGTACCAAAGTCTTCTTTCCCCCATAACCTGACATGATATTGAATGTTAGCACTCAAAATGTTATGAACAATTACGTATCACATCTAAATACAGAGATATCATACACTTTTTTTTCCTCCGTCCAGGCCCAATAATCTTTTCCTAGATTCCACTTATTTTAATAAGACTTTTGAATTTTATTTTTTTCTTCTCTCATATAAAAATAAACTATTTTCAGTAAAGAAAACAGACTATGGAAAGATTAGATGATTTGGTGATTTATCAAGTGTTCACTGGCAGGGAATGGGACTCAAGACTTTTTTGTCAGGTGCTTTGAAAAATGTGTGTTTGCTTTCATAATGGAACTGGAGTGTAGGCGAGTGCATAAGGTAGGAATCTAGCTGTCTCTTTACATAAAAAATATTCTTAAGAAAACATGCTGATATGCACACAATCATAATTAGTAATTATGGCAATTTCTGAAAGAGGTGAAGATCAAATTTATCTGAAAGGAGTGCAGTTCCTTCCAGCTCTCTGCAGAAAGACACAAGCTAGTAAGGAAGCTTAAGAGAGAACTACAGGCAACAGATTTTGTTCAGCACCCAAAATTACTTCCAGTTTTGGCATGAAAAATGTTAGACCTTGGTCCATTGCCAATAAAATCAATTTGCCTTCTGTCCTGACCTTCTCTGTGAACTCTGTCAAATTTTTACCACAGAAGAATCTGACATGATATAAAAATCTTCTGTAATTATCACATTAGGAGCTCTTGTGCCAGAGTAATCAAATTTAGTTTAGCAAAATGTAGTGCAAATTTGTAATGTGGAGGTGAGTGAGGACCCTGTAAATTTGTTATTCAAGCTATTGCAAAATGTAAAGTTACTTTCTGAAAATGCAAGTTCTCTGACTGAAAGTTGACTTGTGATTGTACATTCAGCTCTGGGAAGGTTTGTGCTGGGCATTGGTAGAACAGTCCTCAAGTATAAAATTAATAGTATTACACAATGTACTCTTTTTGAACCTACGCAGATTATTATTGCTGTTCTTGCTACTATCTCTCCCCTGTAATTCATAACCCATCTTATGTGGAGCTTTTATCTTGCAAATAATTGTTTGTGTTTAAACTCTATATAAAGTGGCTATCTTTTATGCTACAGAGAAGAAGCTGAGGGCTGACAAGTATTTGAGTCTTTCCTCAACATAGCATTTAAAGATTTTGCTCTCTTCCCTGCATACTTGCTGTGATGCCAGGAGAAGTTCTGCAGTGAGGGGCATATTCTCCCTCCATTCTTGTGCCATTCTGTTGATGCTCCTTTATGGAGTGTGTTCTGCAGTGCCAAGAAGCAGCCCTTTTTCTACTAACTACTCCAAGCTTGCCTGTTTATGAGAGCCTGGGATATACAGGGGATTTTTTTGGCTGGGAAACTTGTTTGTGAGCGGGAGAGGGTAGTGTAGATTTTGTTGCAGCATATATGCTGCCTAGAAAAACTTCTTCCTATTAAATAAAAACATTTAATTTCTCTAGTAGGTATCTTCAGAGGAATTTTAAATCTCAAAATGTAGTAGTAAGGATAGATAGCATTATATTTGAAAACTATCTTTTTTGTCCATTTTTCATTTCAGTTTTCAAGTAGACAGTAAAATTTTTGAAAAGCAAAAGGTAGATCTCAGGTGTCATAAAACATTTAACACTCTCCAGCAAAGAAGAAGAGTGTTAAATGCTTCTGCTTCTTTTTACTTTTTTAGTTCAGTGTGGATATTGATCATGCATTTTGTTCCTTTAGTCCTTAATTGAGACCTCTTAAACTTATTAATGGAACAAATATTCCTTTTACTTGGAAGCAAATTATAGATAAGGTTCGTCTTTTCTTAGCATTTAAATTGCCATTTATGATTGTTCTTTTGCAAGTTTTAAGCTCAGGTCATTATGGCACAGAATGCAAATACTGTATTATCCTTACTAAA
The DNA here is from genome assembly GCA_013397865.1 of Struthidea cinerea. Classification (NCBI taxonomy): domain Eukaryota; kingdom Metazoa; phylum Chordata; class Aves; order Passeriformes; family Corcoracidae; genus Struthidea; species Struthidea cinerea. The sequence continues at coordinate 14,610 of VZTI01000499.1, read as the reverse complement.
GTTGAGAAGAAATGAAATATTTTTGACATTTTCCAGAATAGCTGCAGTTTTGCTGTCTGAAAGATCAAATCTGGATGGAAGCTGCAGTGCCATAAGATGAGCAGGAAGAAGTAAAACTGGAGAGATTTTTGTGGGGTTTTAATGATTTATAGGAACTGACATCTTATATGCTGTTTTGGGAGTAGATACCTGTTTTTCCAGTCCCAAACACCACCTTTGTAGCTAATTGTGAAATGACTCAGCATTATCTCTCAGTATAGATTATTATATACCAAAATCTGGCACCCTAGCTTTATGCCAGCTCAGGTACAACTTGTGCTTGCAAAATGTGTTGTTTTTATTTTGGAAGGCAAGTTCTTGAGACAAAGGAATTCTTCAGTAACCTCTACAGAGGTTTCAACATTCACTAGCGTAAATGTCCTGTGCTGTGGGAAGGTGAGGTTTTCTTTTTATTTTTATTAATTTTCTCTGTGCTGAACTCAAAAAAAGGAACCAGATAACTGATCTGCTATCTTAATAATTAGTATATTAGCATTTGCTTTCAGCCGTAATTTACTGTTGGTTATTTTGTTAGATTACAGGTTTTCTGTCTCGAGAAAACATTTATTACCATGTGTTTGTTCATGTGCATTGCATAGTCCTCTCCCCTTCTTTCTCACACACTCCAGCATCAGTATTCAGAGCTCAACACTGCAAGGCTGGAAATCCAGAGTTGAAAGTGTATTCAATGAACATGCCCTTTCCAGGGGTGTTCCTGAATGATGAGTGAGCTTTGCCAGGCTTTGCCACCTTGTTGGAAGTGTTGGTGTCCCCAGGAGACAGGCGAGTGGTGTCAGTGGCAGATGCCTCTGTATGGTGCTGCTAATTAGGCTTACACCTGGATGCTGTGAGATATTGCCTTGTGCTGTGTAATCAGTCACTGAAACAGGCTGGGCTGGAGTATTATTGCATTTTCAGTCTGCAGTCCAGCACCTGCACACCCAAGCACTTTGCTTTCTTTAAAAATACAGCTAGTGTAGAAAGGTCTCGGGTATTCTTCAAATAACTAGAAATAAAAGGCAAGAGATCTGAGAGCTGGGGAAGGAATAGACCAAGAGATATTTCTTATAGAAGAAAGGTGAGGGATTAAATAAGGAGAGCTACAGGAGGAAAGGAGTCTCTCACATAAACTTCACTTGCCTGCAAATAAGTAGCAACAAAAAAAAAGACAAGAAATATACTACAGGTTCAGTAAAATGTGATAGGTTTGGATACCATGAATAAGACATTAATTCCTACGTAGGGTTCACATGTTCCTTATCTGAAAGGGAACGAATACTGCAGGTTGCAGATACGTGAAAGGTATCAACTTTATAACATGTAGCAAGATTTTCTTCTGTAGGTCTCCATGTACTTTGCAGAGGAGGGATAGACCAACAGTTTTCATCCCTACATATTTGGTTTTTGTAAATTGTCATGGTAGCGTATCAGTAACTTGCAAAAAGTGTAATGACAGGAGCTGCACTGTGCATATTGGACCCCAGAGCAGGATTCTATCCTCTTCCTGTTTGCAGAGATCTACATGTAGAAATAGGCACTATGTATAACAGCTTCAGATAACTGGGCACTGGAGGGTTTTTCTATTTACCTTTCATGTGGCTGGAACTGCCTGCTAATGCAGGAAAAGAGGAATGAGAATTTGGAATATGGACACTAGTATGGGTGAAGAAATGGCATGTAGAGATCTGCCTTCAGGTTGTAAAAGCACTGATTGTATCTTGCTTTGAGTTTGCTGTATCAGTAGGATTTTAGCCTGGATACTAGGACTATTGTGTTTTTGTATCCTAATATGGAATTTGAAGATGGAACTGCTCACAGTTAAAATATACCTATACTCTCAAGCCCACTGGGGCATTCATCATCTAATTGTTCATTGTGCATGAAAAATTCAGACATGTCCCCATGGGCTTCTCTGCCCTCCCAGGGACCCATGGGAATCCTGCAAGCAGAAGGAAGGCAGAAGGCCCTGCATGTTGAAGTACTCTTTTTGTGAGCTTGCTGATAAACTCAGGGAGAGATGCATTTCTGGGATACAAGGCAGAGAGGAGCAGTATGGATGAACTGAGAGCTCTTCTAAGATGAACATTGCCATGGAAACCACTGCCTTTCCTCTGTGTTTGCAGAAGTATGTTGGATATTTACCTCTTGTGAAGTCAAGCTCATATATCAAATCTGTGATGCAGAATTGCCTCAGAGGTCCCTGAGCTGTGCCTGCAGGAAGTCAGCACTGCTTAAATAGAGCTGATCGAGCTCCACAGTTGGGTGAGCTAATTAATGTCTGCCTCAGCTCTTCATGGTTTGTTCTGAGAGGAAACAAGTGTGGTGCCTTATCAGGCCTGCTGTGATCCCTGCTGAGGAAGAAAGCCTGCCCCAGTTGTTTGGAACAGGGAAGCTGTATCTTGTTCTCAGCTCTGGATTTGAGTTCCCTTTTGTGCCTTCATTTATCCAGCTGTAAAATAGCATGGATATTTTGGAGGTTTTTTTCTGCACAAGTAAAAAAGATTTTGTCAACAATGCTTATGATAAGAAATCCTCCACAAAGCTCTCTACATTAATGAAAAAATGGGCACAACACTTGAAGTTGTTACATATGCTGAAAAAGAGGCACTGAGCACCTCCTTCTCTGTCCCTGCAATCAGTGAGGGTTTGCATGACAGGATTTCTACTCAGAATCCACTTGCTAACCTATTTGCCAAAGAAATCTTAAAATTCTCACCCATTCTATGCTTTTTTT
>VZTI01000499.1:0-11778 GCA_013397865.1 Struthidea cinerea | reverse complement strand
TTTTTTTTTTTTTTTGGTCCTTCAACTCTGGGACATAGGACAGAAGGTGTGTTTGTGTAAGAAGATACTGGCTGGAAGCATCTGAGTGGATTGCCAGTCATAGACATCCCTCTTCTGGCCTTGCAACCGAGCAAGTCAGTGTGGCAGAGAGAACCTGTCCTCAGAGGGACAAGGAAGAGACAGACTATCGCTCTTTGGTCAGATTTTTGGCTCTTGTATTGTTAATTTTGTAGGTGCTAGAAGGTGATTCGTATTTATAAACTGCTATCTGTTGGGTTCAGGCATGTAAATGTACCTGAAAAATCTCTCAGGGGTTTGTTAGTTTTACCTACAAAAATATACACAGTATATACAGTATCTTTATATACAAACAGTATATACAGTATCTTTATATACAAACATATATACAGTATCTTTTTTTTTTTTCCTGAATCTGCCTGTGGATCTTTATAAATAATTGATCGTTTTTTTCTTATTGAGATTTAAGCCTGTTCTTCTTCAAGCATAAATCTTGCAAGGTTGGATATTTAACACCAAGAGTTCCTTTGGGGATAGATATGGTTACTACGTAAAAGTGACTCTGCCAAAGAGAATAAAGCAGCCAGTGTGCTGCCTTTGTAGAGATAATTTTAAGCACAAAACTAGTTTTTATCAGGGTGGAGAATGCTGAGAGCTGTGGACAATGGCAGAGAGAGTTTTATTGTGTTTCAGCTTAATGATGCAGTGCAGGAAAGTCAGAGCTGAATCAGAGCTGTTCTGTACTCATTTATCAGGGTCAGGAGAAGGGTGTTCTCTACAGTGGGAACATGCTGTGCCTGAGATCCAGGGGCGATGTTACTGGCCAATATATGTGTGTTCTTCCAGGATAATGTTGCATAAGAAACAGGAACAAGGGATAAACAATTCACTGTCCTTGGACTTGGTTTCCTGCTGAAAAGGATTTGAAAGAGACTTTTCCATTGTGCAAATGTCAATCTTCGAAGTACAACTTGTTTGCTTTAGCACATTGGCAATACATGTATAGCAAATTCTAAAGAATCCCAGACAGTGTGAAGGAAGAACCTCAGTGCTCAATAAACTTCCAATTAAAAAATGAATTGGAAATCTAGACAAACAAAACCACTTAGACTCTGGCATTACACCTGTCCTACCACAGGCTCTTGGTGATATTTGTCATCACTAAGAAAACAAAGGAATGCAAGTGATGTAAGTGCAAGTGCAGTAGCAATAGCTAGGAAAGCTACATTGTGATAAATTTTACATGGAGGGAAAACAGAAGGCCAAAAAATAGTGTACTTTTAGAAGTGACAAAGAGAAATATTGAAGCTGGGACTCTAAAGTCTTTGGAGAAGGAGTCTAGAGAAGACAAGCCATGCTGGCTATAGCAATACATTGTTCGGTGACCTTGAGAGAGTCTCAGTGAGCACAAAAAAATTGCAAAGACAGTTGGATCATTCAGATTTTCAAAGAGATTGGATGGTTATACCTACCCTTAGAGATTCTCAATGATCTCTCACCAAGGAAAGAAGAGGATTTAGCACTCCTCTATTTTGAGGAAATGTAACAAGTAAAATAATGCTAGAGCATAATGGAGAGTGACTAGATTCACCTAGTAAATGACATGGGAAATTAGGAAGTTAATGACTTGCTGCCATTTACAGAAGAAAACATTCAGGAATTGTCTTCTCTTTGGTAGAATTTCTTCGAAGCTGAGAAAGTGTTTTTTTATTTTCATAATTTTTTCTTTCTTCTTTTTCCCTGAGGGACAAAGTACTTGGTCCAGTTATTGAACTGAAGGCTATGATCTGAGCTGAATACAGTGAAGGGCCATGGTGTTCTGTGGCATTCCCCTTGTTTTGTTGTGCAGAAAGACTCATTGAATGATCTTTTCCTGTAAATGAACCTGTGTGCCACGATTTTGGCACTACTGTACTGATTGTCTGTTAGTCAAGCGGTAGATCTGGCCATTTGATCTTGAGAGACCCGAATTGGTATTCTAGGGGAGAAAAGGTGGTCACAGAGAATATCTTTTGGAGTGAGGGACCACAACATAAATCCTCCTAGAAAAGGTCCTGTGGTCCCTCTCTCTACCTGTAAAGCTTTGTAGAGTCGCACATTTGCAAAAAGATGGGAGACATGGGGTCAAAACTCCCGAGGAGGAGCAGGAATTTAACTCTGCTGCACATGGCTCTGATGGGAAGAGGGAACGTGAGCAGAAGAGCATCTGGGGGCTACGTGCCATGGCACTCGCTAATACTTCTCTCTAATGGCATGTGTAAAGAAGTAGCATAGAAGTGTTATAGGTAGAAAGCACTATTAGCCCCAGATTTTGCTACTTGCCAGTGTCCTATTCCCCATCTGTTCTAGCAAGAGAAATGCATGATGGAGTTAACTTAAACAGTCTCTGGGAGCTAGTTTCATGACCACAAGACAGATGTGCAGAAAATAAAACTTCTATGGTCATAAAGAATATTCAACAGAAGCCTAGTGAATAACTTGCTAAAATCCTTGTGGCATCCTAAATATATTTGATGGAAGAAGACTGATAAAGGTCATAGATAAAAATCAGCCTTCCATGCAACATGTAAAACTTTAAAAATCAATTATAGAGATTTTGTAAGAATTTGTCCTATGTCAGATAGGCTAGGCTGAAACCTGTTAGGAAGCAAGTTATAGGGCTCTCAGGCAGATATGCCCAAGGAATAATAATAGCATTTAGGAACCAGGGAAATAAAGAACTATGGTAACTCAGCCCCAGAAGAATACTCTAAAGGCAGGGAAAGAAGAAAAGAAAAACTACATTAGCTAGTAGCTCAACAACCTGCCTGAGGGGTAATTCTTCCAGGCCATGTCATGCAGATGATAAATTTATTTTGAAGACTGGTCTGGAGACAATTTTTCCTTTAAAGAGAGATACCATTCTCTCTTTAACATTTTCTTTTCCATAAGTACAGCTTGTGCAAATGAGGAAAGCTCTGTTTTTGACTGGAACCTGGGGAGCCTGTTTTGTAATTGGAACAATCAGCGGAGGAATCCCTAATGCTCACTACACTACTTATTCTGCACAGAGCTTTCTCTGTTACCGAAATATCCATGTCTGACCTTTTTCTGAAAGGTGGGGAAGAGGCTGAGCATCTGTTAAGCATTGGCGGGAAGGCAGATTCAGAAGGTAAGGTCACACATGGATGTGTCAGTCAGGAATACAGTCCTGATTCTGTGGAAGGCTTCTAATACGATTCAAGGGAGTTTAATTTGAGGCACTGCTCTCTGACTTACCCTAATGGCAAACAGCAGTGTTGAAGCCCCTTGCCTCACAAGGGTATGATAATGACTAACATTTTCTGAAGTATTTGGATGTCAAAGGTGAGGAGTAGCAAAGAAAAACAGATATTTTCTGGTTTGAAATGTATTGCATACAGTCTGTGCTTACTTAACTGGGGTAAATGAGCTCTAGCATGTAATGAGAAGATCTGAAACTAGATCTTTTTAGTTAGTAAAGTTATGTGTTTCTGGCCCTTCCCCCCATCCTTCTGATATGCTGTTGTTATAGCAACAGTGTTTCTATCAATAGATTCATAAGAACTACGAAACCCTCCTTGCACTTTTACCCGTTTTGGCTCAGTGAAGCTACTTTGATGCTTATGTTTATTTTTTTTAACCAAAACAAATGTATTTTTGAGCAGTACTTCACTTGCTCAAAGAGGGCTGTGACAAAATCAGCATATCTGCTGTTAAGTACTGTTTTTTTTAACACGACCTGTATTAAATAAGGGTACTTATTACTGTACTACAACAGCAGTGTTGTATTTCTTCTTTAATGTTCTAGAGTTGGACAAAAAGGGCTTCACAGCAACTTTCTTGCAACTTTTAATAACCATGGATAAATGGAACTGGTATAATCAAGTTCACATGTAAGTTACCACAAAGGATTGTATTTCATTTTGCTGTCACACACCCTATTTATAAGCTTCTGCATTGCTCTAAGAAGAGACTCCGGAAGGAGGAGTTGTCTTGGATATCACAAAATGTGTGGCTCCATGTATAGCAATGCCAGAGCTTGCTGATCATCCCCCATCATAAACAACAGCAAAGTGGCACTCTGACAGGATCACAAAAGAGTCATGAGGAGTCCCAAAATAACAGATGGTGGTAAAGCATTGTTGGGTCTCCTAACCAAAAGAAATGGAGGTGTGTGATATTACAGATGGCAGACTGTAGAAAAGAGAGTTTCATGATCTGCTCTTGTGAATCCTAACCACTGCACATCACAGATAAATGAAAGGTATAATTATTTAGAGGGAGAAAGTGTTTTTAAATTTTTTGAGTGATACTTCACTAGTTGGATGTGTTTACTCAAATTGCATTATGAAATATTTTCTGGACAAGTAGAGCAGAAGCTTACACACATTTGTGTCATTCAAGAGCTTGGTATGGTCAGCTCTTTTCCTTGCACTTGAAGTCTTAATTTTTATTGCCTTGAACATACTAGTTCCTTCCTGTAAAAATGGCTAGAAAGCATCTCATGATCAAATATGAAGAAAAAAACATGGTCAAAACTTGACACATCATAAGAACACTCCATATTGGGTTGTGTGTTTAACTTTCTTGTGTTTGTTTGGGAAACATTCCTCAAGACAGATTTCATCTGAAATGTTTCAGTCTGAGGGCTGTGACTTGGAAACCCTAATCTATTAATTAATTGTTGACTACCACAGGTCTTGGGTAGTTCTCCCTTTTATAATATGATAAATGGAAACTATAGCCTAATGTTAAATATATTTATTTTTATTATATTAGTCTTAGAATAAATCTTAGTAAAAGAATGATCTTGGGACTCAGCAATTTTGTATCTAGTGATTATTTGTTATTTTTTGCCTGTTAATAAACTGGTTTTTTTTTTCACTTTGCTCATATTCGTTTTCTCCTTATTGGTGGAGAGGGATTGGTTGAAACTAAGGGGAGGCAACTCATTTTAGAATGTCCACCCCCTCAAATTGTCATAAAGACAGCAGCCTTCATTGCACATTGCTTGGAACACAGTTTGCAGTTGAAGTGTTCTAGGTGGGCTGAAATACTCATGTGTGTTTTGGGGTTTGGAGAACAAGTGAGGCCATGTTGAGATTTGGTTTAGTAAAAAAAAAAAAAAAGCTACTATTTTAAACAAATGCATCTGAAGATATTTACTTGCTCATTGTTTCATGAACTGTGTAACTTTTGGTCTCTACATGAGCTTTAGCAGTTAGTGAGCTCTTACTAGGACTGGTCTCAATAACCAGCTTCTTAAGACTTTTGTGTATAATTTCAACATACAAGAAGCAGTTTGAGAATTTATTTTCTTTGCCTCTTGCTTTTAGGCTGTGTCTATGCATAATAGTAATTCAGTGCACCAGCAGTGAACCAAACAATAGATGAAAAAACTTGATGAGGCCTTTACATCTCGACTGAGTGCTGCCTATCAGGTTTCTGTGGGACTAGATTTAGCCTGGCCTTCTGAACGGAGTGCTGGCATTAAATGAGCTTGGAAGCTGTTCAGAGGTTCAGTCATTGATTGACTCTTCTGTGCCACTGAAGTTCGGGTATGCAGTCCATGAGTACTTCTAGAGGTGATGTAATACCATTCCTTCCCAGCTCTGTGGGGTCCTGCATGCTCCCACAGAAGCCTGGGCAGGTTCAGTATTAAGTCAATGACAAAAGAGTTAGGAAGAAAATTTGCTTGCATTCCGGCATGAGGATTTATTGCATCTCCACTGTCGAAAGTCGCAGGGGCAAACACGAGAACAACGGCTAGCTCAGGGTTTTTCCTGGGGCCGGGGAAAAGGCGGGACCGAGGAACAGGGACCAATGGGGAACTCTGGGGGTGTGGCAAGGGGCCAAGGCCAGCAGCCAACCGGGGAATTCAAACGGGAATAGATTAATTTAACAGAACCGTGCACCCTGGGAAAAGCCTTTTGGTCGCCTTAACATAATGGTATGTTCACCGGTCACCACAGTGATGCTGTCATTGCCCTCATGCCCTGCAGGTACAAACAAGCTGCAACAAAGTGTAGTGTGTTTTTCCCAGCCTCTATATGTTTTTAACCACTGCTAATCCTTGTGTATGTGAGGAAATGGAAAGATGCTCTGATGGATTCCTGTACTGGATGCTTTACCAGTAGCACAGTGACTTCAGAAAATCTTTATACTGTACAATAACCACTTAGGGAAAAAAATAGTATGCTTTTTAAAAGCCAATTAAATACAGTTCTGTCATTAGTGGTATTCATCATTCATTGGCATTCACTAGCTGCCCCAGTCGGTTTGCTTGCAAATTAATTTAATTTTTCATGGATGGCTATAAATGTGTATGAGCTACGTTATTCACATGTAAATATTCTTTTTATTAAATCCATCTTCACTGGCCAATGACCTAAAATGCTTCGATGTTTAATATTCTTCCAGCTTGTGGGCCAGGATTTTAGCCATACGGCATTTTTCAGTGGTTTATGTCTGCTTGTACAAAGTCTTTCATTTCTCCTCAACAAAAGTGACTATAGCAACACTTCTGTATCTAACTAGGAACATTGGTTTCCTATAGATTAGATTTTATTGTGCTTGATTGAAAATGCTGTTTTGGTGGATTTCTTTGAATTACTTGGAACACTTTCAAAACCACTTTTTTTTTTTTCTAGGTTAAAATTGAGATGATGATGATAACTTCTGAATTCTGGCAAGAGAGCTTTTCCACATTCTTACACACCGTTCCTAAGCCACTTATTAATGGACCATTGATTTATAGACAGAAGGTAGCCTCCTCCCAAGAGAAACTGTGAGATATTTGTTTGAAAATATCATGCTCATTTTATTTCTATAGCTGGTGAGTATAAAGATAAACTTTCATGTTAAAGCAGTACAGTTGACTTGGAGGCTAACGGTCATCAGCTTACAGAAGTCTTCAATTTTCTACTGCTTTTGGGACCCAGTCTTCAAGAGCTGGCTTGAAGAATGCAAATCCTCATGAATAGGCTTCCTTACACCGCGATATTGCGGTGTGCTATGCCATCTATAAGAGCAAGCCATGGTTCAGGTTCTGGTCATCATGCTGGTGATTCCAGGACTGGACAAATCAATTGTTGCAGTCAAAGTCTGTTGGATCTTGCCCAGTAGCTTAATCAAGAAGGCTAGTTCACCTTGGATCCTACTGACAATGTGCCAGAGAGAAAAGTGTTTCATCTCTAAGCAAAAGGATGCGTGTGCTTTTCGGCAATAGACCACCAGAAGGCATAAAGACTAAGAACACAATTTTTCTAATCTCAGAAGAAACTCATCATGATTTACATTCTTGTAACTGAGAAAAAAAATCAGGCTCTGAATATCTTAGAAGACATTACCCAATTGGAGAAAAGGTCAGGTTTGCACATTTACTGTCTATAATAGTATTTCTCTTCCTCAGTTACTGTTGGTCAGACTTGTGTGTGTGAAATGCAAATGTGCATGTGGGAGAGTGAGAGAGAATGTAATCTCATAGAACTAATTTGAGCAGGAATAGAAGTGAATATATTCAGAGAAAACTTGTCCATTAGTCACTCACCCTTATTGCTTTTTCAGCTGCCTTTCATCTCTTCACTTGCATCTCCATTTTCTTTATGTACGTAATTGGAAAAAGGCTAAACGTAGGCTGTTGGTAATACCGTGTTCAGAAATACAACACTTAATTAGAATTAAAGCAATAAATGTGTATCTGTCTGAGAAATTGACATAATGGTAATGAATCCATTGTTATGAAGAGGTACTTGACAAAACTATGATGGTTTACCTTGTGAAGGCACAAGCTGCACACTTTAGCTCTCAAAAATTACTGTACTTGGTTCTCTATAAAAAGGATTTTTATCTTCCTTTAGGCCTTTCCAGTTGTAGCTCTTCCTGGGGAATGAAATTAAGAAACTGGGTGTACAGTCCTAGATAAACCATTTAATACTGTTTTTACATTATACAACATGTTAGAACAACTGGAGTAGACTTGTAAAGAACTTGAATTTTTTTAGTCTAAGAGACTCAGGATGCTAATTTTTGTGTCAGTATACTTTAAGAGCTGTCACAGACTCCTGATAGAAAGGGTGCAAAGCTATCAGTGCCCCCTCTACTGCTAGCACTTCCCAATTTCTATCATTGCAGCCATATGATGGAAAGAACCCCCTTCCTGCCACAGCCCCCCTCACCTCTCTGTATTACGTCCCCAACTATCCCAAGACTATGTAAGATAAACTCCACATGTATGTGAATGTCTAATCTGAACAGAAAGAAAGCCTTGCATGTAATTAGAAATAGCTACGTACAAGTCTAAAGAGAAAATTGTTAGTTAAACTCATGTATGACTTTTGCTGGAAAGCAACTTGCCTTTTGGGTATTGATCAAGATAGGTATCTGACAACATCAGATGGACCCTTCTTTCTTCTCAGTTTTCAGTTATGGTCCATTAAAGGGGCTTCTTGCTTTATTGTTTAAAATCTCAGGTCAGTGCGATGTGGGACTAAATGAAGTACTCAGCTGAACTCATCTTGGATATGTGCTGCTCAGTGCAATGCTGCATTTCTTTAGAAATCCCCTTAGTCTAACTTTAGTCTGGGTCTATTTGCATGACAGTAATGACATCTCAAGCACAAAAAAAGAGTCTTCTACTGGCCAACTACACTCACAGCTCTACCATTCCCTGAAGTCTGTGTTGGTGAGGGCTGCTGAGGTGAGTTTTTAGCATCTGGAGTCCTTCCCCCTGGGTTTCATCCTTACCCTAAGCTATACTTATTACCCCAGGATATATTTGGTTTCTTTTTTATCTCTCTGCAACACTGTCGCCCACCTTTGCTTTTTCTTCAGTGTTTTGCAGCTCCATATTACATTCAAATCTGCTATATATGGCCATCTTCCTTATGTTGGGTAATATTTCTTTTCTTTGCTACTTATAAGCAAAGATTTTTCCACGTCCATTCTGTATTTCTTTAACTGACCACTGGTGAATTGTTATAGCTGTGGACTTCCTAGTGCCGAGCCTGTGCCCCATCTTATGTACTATACCTGTTTTTCTGTACTGCGCCCCGTAACTGAGCTTCCCTAGGCCTCTGTCATATCAGGCTGCATTTCTCTGTACCACATTTTTTTAGTCATGGAACCATGGTTGTACCATGCAAAGATACACAGATGTAAAACAAATTAGCCATAGACACCTAGTCAATTAGGAAAAAAACTCTTGTTCCAGGAAACTAAATTAAGCTAAAATCAAATTGCAGGCAGGTAAAGGTAAGTTCAGATAGAGGAAGGCTGGTAAGTCTCAGTTCTACAAACTCAGTACAACACTAGCAATGGCAGTAGCATATCAGAGGGCTAGTTGGTTGCTGCATTGTGAAGAAGTCCTGTGACAACTGAGTATGCTAAATTAAGACAATTGTTCAAAAGCTATATTCGGTAACAATTGTTCTTAAAAGTGACAACAGCTATGGGAGGATAACTTTTAGTATTTCCACAGGGATTCTATGACTTAATACCTTCAAATCTGTAAAACATCAATTTCCATCAATGTGGTGTCACTGTTGATGATTACTCATCTGATCCCCATGGGTTCCTTAAAAGGATGTATGCTCCTACAAAAAATAATTCATCAAAGAATTTTTAAAAGTTTATGTAACACACTTAGCTGTTTCTTACCCAGTCTGCAGAGTCTGAAGAATTGCAGGCAGCCAACAGTGCAAGGCGGTGCGTGTAGGTGCTGTAGCATGTGGCTCAGTCTGTGGTTTGGGAATTCTATGCTCTCATATCAGCTTTCATTTGCTGCCAGGTTTCTTGTGCAAGGATACCTGAAGTGAAAAATGGGAAACAATATTTTAGTTATTCTCACACCTGGCTCTCTGAAATAATGGAGAGCCACGAGTGTTAATTTAAAAGTGTAACTCTATGCAGACATAGCAAGAGATGCAATCTTCCCTTATGGAACCAGTGTTCAAAGTCTTAAAAAGACATGAGAAAAGAGGCAAAAAATCCCTTGGTGGAACATCACTGTCAACCTTAAGACAGGCTCCTTTCAGTTGCTTCTTCTGTCTCCCATTACTCTTGTGCTTTGTGTGAAAGTTAAGAGAATTTGTAAAGAATTGTTTTCAAAAGCAGGCTAGAAAAGGTTCACTTTTCTTTTGGCCATAGCAGGTTGTGTTCTTTCCTAGGACTGCTTCTCTTTCTGCTGTCTGATGCTGCATGTTGTTGGAAAGAACACTCCAAAACCAAGCTTTTGTCTACAAATGTGCAAAGTAAGTATTTCCGCAGTTTATAGGTGTCTCCTAACAGACAGCCATGTTTTTATATACTCTTTTTGACCCTATTTAAGCTATGTGAGAAATGTGAGAACAGTGCCTAAGAAAATCCTTGATACCCATGTAATGTTAGCTGACTTGATGAAAGATATGAAGAATAGAGCTGATCTGGATTTTGGGGCCTGACAGAAGGGAAACTCTCTGAAGAAGTTGCTTTCTTTCGAGTTAGTTCTAAAGCTGAATGTATATGACAATAAAATCTGCCTATATCCAGGTTACCTGTTTATGCAGCACAATTGTAAGCAAGAACAGGTATGTTGAAATGCTCGCTTCACTGACCTAAGACGTGAAAATTACCATTAGGATATCCTGCCAAAGGAGAGGAGATTCTTCATCTCATCCATATTGCATTTGGAGCCTGAAAGTGCCACTCTGTGATCATGGGAGAGCTCTGAAGAGGCAAAAACCTAAACCTGCTTTCTGCAGTCAGTTCTGCAGTAACCATGTGTCAGGAGAAAAAGTGAGGGTACTGTTCTTGTGGGAATTCTCCCAAATGATTCCATGTGGCAAAGCCATGCCTTTTTTTGGAAAGCTATGTTGGTCTTTACCTATAGGTTTCTTGCTATGGTTTCCAAAGCCAATTTCATGCCTGACGTGTTTCTTTGGTACTGAGTAGTATCTCAAAACAGCACTTTGACTTTTTCTCTTACAGGCTAGGATGATCAGGAAAACACCAATATCTGAAATATAAATAATTAGGAAGCTCTCTTATTTTTATTTTGGTTTACTGCAACCACAGACTAAACCTATGCATTTATTCTTCCTCTACTTATTCCCCTCCTACCCCATATAGGTAAAAACATCCTGATATTAATTTCTGCTAGAGGAATGGAACAGGTGAGTATCTCATACACTGGAATGAGTAGTTTTATGTAACTTTTTGACAACTCAGTACATCCAGTGACTGATAATTTTCCTTAGAAATAGAAATGACTGGGACTCGAATATTTCAAAGTATTTCACAGCACTTTTAGAATATTGTGAAGGGGGAAAATGTTAGAAGCTGCCATTTTAGTGTGAGGAAATGTTCAGAATTGAACTTCAAAATTATGCAAGTGCATTGAAGGAATGTTATTTGTATCCAATGCCCTTAAGAAGGCGCTTATTCACCACTGCTTTTGTTTTTAACATCATCTGCTGTAATAATATGATTTTTAAATAATCTGTTAACATTTGACTGCAACATATTTGGGCTAGTTATGGTTACTGACATCAATATCACAGAATCACAGAATCACCAGGTTGGAAGAGACCTCTAATATCATCAAGTCCAACCCATGCCCTAACACCTCAACTAAACCATGGCACCAAATGCCACATCCAATCTTTTTTTAAACACATCCAGGGATGGTGATTCCACAAGTGATACAAGTAGAGAGCAATATTGCATTCATTATGCTTAGCTTATATAATAGTTGTGTCAGCTTATGTCTTGGTTTAAAAGACA
>VZTI01000490.1:102385-166803 GCA_013397865.1 Struthidea cinerea | reverse complement strand
CAAATGACTGCAGCACCGACTCCGCCCTTNGGAATAAAAGATCTTAAATCCATCTCAACAAAATAAAATTTTCCCCAAACAAGGGCACCCACAACTTGGAGAACAACCCCCTTCTGGTGTGCAGTCCAATACTAAGAAGCGAAAAACAAATGACTGCAGCACCGACTCCGCCCTTACCTACAGCAAAAGGAAAAACTTAAAGAAAAGGGCCCAGGAATCAGCTAAAAGAACATCCCCACCAAAGAAAGGAGCATTCCCCTCCCTCGACCCTATAAACTCCAGACACCACTAGAAAGTGGCAGCTTTTGTGCCCCGAAAGTTAAAACGGCAGTTTTTCTGCCTCGGAAGTTAAAGCGGCAGTTTCTCTGCCTCAGGAATAAAATGGGTGTCTGGAAGAGCACGAATGTTTTGGGGAGAATTGCTCAGAAAATCAGGGGAGTTACTTACCAAAAAACAGTGGCTGACCCTGGAACTTAAAGCTGTAGGCAAGGTCCTCCGCCTTAGACCGATCCTCTGCTTCTTAGAGGGCTGCCGGTCTCCCCTGGGAGCCCCACCAACCAGAAAGTGGTGAGCTACACCCAGGGGCAGCAGACACCCAAGCGACAAGGACGTCCACTTCGTGTCCCCTCTTATCAAAAGAGGGGCCCCACACTGGGTGCCGGCTGTCGCTGCTAGGCAGCCCGTTCGCCCACAGCGACAGGTTAGTGGCCGTCCCGAGAGCCAGGCGCACCAGGTCCTGCCGTGGCAGGCAAAGCTCCTGCAAGACAGGATAGCTCCTGCCATGCAGGGCGGAGCTCTCTAGCCGCAAGATGGTCTGCGTGCGACGGCAGAGGCAAGGAGGAGGGAGGGGCCTCGGTATGGTGTCCAAGAAAGTTTATTCTCCTCAGGGGTACCAGGGACCCAGAGCCCCGGAAAGGGGTTTCTCTGCCTTATAAAGGAGGGTGGGACCAGGGGAGGTGACAATCTCAGGGCCAATAGGGAAGGAGAAGGGGAGGAGTTACAGGCAGGGTTACATGCAATCAACCAATAGGGGAAACCTAAGGTGGGGAGAAATTCAAAGGAACCAATGACATACCGAGGGAAAGGAACTCTCCGGAAAGGGGAGGAGAAAAGGGAGGTGTACAACAAAGATTGACAACTAAAGCAGGGCGTACACAATAATTAAATGGGAAAGGGGATAACAAACCAATTGATAACATGATAAACTGAAACAAACCAAAAATGAGGGAGAAGGCGCACCGCAACAATCCCCCTTTTCTTTTTTGCAGCTTCTCTTAGAACTTCAATAATCCCAAGTCTATGTGCAAGCAACAAACTCTCATGGGTGTGCAAACCTAAACAATTTCCAAGACCTACTTGAATCTTGCACATCTGATGTACGCTCCAAAACAAGAATCATTGAAAGCATCAGCATCTTTTCTTGGGAAACACTCAAGTAGCGATAAAAGAAATAACTTTTCTGTTTGTACACGTAGTTGTTGGACTTTAGTCTTTACTTTTCAGCCTCTACAACCTAGTGTGAACCTCTTTGGCACTCCCTTGCCTGACCCAAAAGCACTTCTCGGTAGCTGTTCTTTTAAACAGCTTTTAACATCGTGTTTAATTAATGCCTTGGGCCCCACATATATAATTTTCTTGATTTTCTGCTGATTTAAATTCCTTGGTTCTTACTTCAAAATTCAAGAATATTCAACACACTCTATCGTACTAGGATTAAGTTTTGCATCATTCTAAAACAAAGAAGAGATCTCTTTCAACACCTCTGTGACAGCTAAGTCCTGTTGACATTTTTAAGATCAGCAGCTTGGTATTTAGTAGTGAACTGAGGTTTCCTATGAGCCCAAAATAATCCACTTAAGTTATTGAACCACTGCCCTTTGGGTGAAAACAGTCAAAACCATTTAAAATTTTTACAGCTCTACTTATTATCTATGTTGTGTAATTTTTTTGTTTTTCTCCTGTATTTTTGTTTTTCAGCTCAGTTAAATGTTCAGCCACATATTAAAACAGTTTAAAAATTATGACCTTCTGGACTTACAGAATGCAGACATTTGCTAAGGAGCTTTGAATATGCTCCCCATACCAGCATCAAAATAGAAAGGTGAGCCATTAGTGGCCATAAGTATCTCAAAAGAGGTTTCTTTGAATTACTTAACTGTTTCACTTGACCTGCATTTACACTGTTTCTCTCCTCTCTGTGTCATCTAATAGAGGAATCTGCAGTTAGTTTGCTGGAAATGAATGAGAGCCAGAAGTGCTGCATCCTTCCCCATATGGGGAGTTCTGAAGCAAACGAAGTTTGGATTGCACAGGCCCACCAACCTTGCCAAGCACATGTGGCCACCAATAGCGAGGACTGAATCTTGCTGGTAGCAATATTTATATGACTCATGAGCCAAAGCTTCCCTAGCATGGCTTTGGAACCAGATAGGTGAGGGTCTGCCAGACAGCAGTCCTCCTTCAGTACCAAGTGATAAAATGCATTTGTCCCTGGCATGCTGACACAGCCACAGTAGAGGAGCTGCACAGCCCTCCGCCAGATCAGGGCCAGGATTGCTTCTGCTTGCAGAGACCATTCTACAACATCAGCTGGGATCTGCTCTTACTCAGTTTTAGTCAGGGGTATTTACTGTTAACCTGTAGGGGAGCACTTAAAAACACCCCACACTTAACAGACCCTGTAGGTACACGGAAAACCATACAGCTGCCATTGCCCAGGGAATCTGATCTCTGAATGTGTTCTCTAAGTCCTCACATGGCAGTCAACACACAGGAATACCCAGGAATGTTGTTATAGTTACGGTACTGGCCATGGCAATGAATTTCAGGTGCAGGATTCCATGTGGACTGCAGTGGTTTGAACATGGTCCTCCATCTCCAGTGCTGGCTCTTACAAATTTCTCATGTGCTTTTATTCAGAACAACTAGTGTCTTTCTCAGTGACTATGAATAGGTCAAAAAATAATTTATTTCCCTACTTCTAGCCCATTTTCATAGTACTTTGTCATCTTTACAAAATACAACACAAATTTGGGGGTTTTTTCTGCAGAAATGAATGTTTTCATTTGACTTGTATTTTGTTCTACTGTGAGCAGCTGTAACAAAGGGAAAAAAGAGAGAAGTCTCCATTCCCAAATTACTAAAAACCGTGAAATACAAAAAAAAATAGCAAAGTGTTTAAATCTTCTACAGTGAAGTCAAGGCTTGAGGACAATGGCTACATCCCAGATCACTCTAGCTGGGACTCTGAAAATGGCTCTGGCTGCTGCTTTTCTGCTTCACAATTAAACATGTAATTAATTACTCACGATAGAGAAAGGGCCAAGCTGATCATCCAGATGGAAGTTCTCATCACTCAATGAAGTATCACAAGCTTTTCAATGGCTGTTTAAGAATTTTATACCTAACAGGAAAGCTTCACTGTACCTTTACCCCAAAATACAACGTGGTAGATTTTCTGGATGGTGAAAAGTACATAAGTTACACTGCAGCTAACTTGATACTGTTAAGCAAGCTGGGAGAGGATCAACAGCTTGAAATGAGAACTCATCCCAGGCAACATCGACAGCCTGCTATAGGTGGTGAGTTAGGTAATCCTTACCCATATTTTAAGCAGACGGGATCAAATTTCACATCCTTGGTCAGAATGCTACTGATTTTTAAGACTGTCTCCCTCAAAGAATGTAGCAGAGAGAAAATCACTGTAATGAAACTATCCCCAGTCACAGTTACCCAGAGATTCTGAGCACCATGAAACTACACCTCTGGCTTGCGGTTGCTGCCTTCCTCAAGGGTGGCTGATTGTAGAGACAATGCAAACTTTTATATTTAAAGACAGTGAAGTTTTACTGCTTGCTGTTCATTTTAGGGGCCACTGTACTGGCCCCTAAAAGCTTAGTGACAGAATTCAGATCTCAATGCAAAATATAAACTTCACACCCCTTTCCATATCTGGTTCTGCAATATTATTTCAAATAGGTAGACTTGGAAAAAAACCAACCAAACAAACAAACAATATAAAACTTTTCCATCCTGGACCACCTTAATTCTTTTTTTTCTTTCATGTGAAAAAATACCAGGAGTAAGAATCCAGAGTTGGCTCAACACCTGCAAATCTCTGTTCTACCCAGTAAAATATAACTTATTTCCAGGAATGTCGTGGTCGAGGAGTGGAATTTTGTAGGGACGAGATACCTGGTTCAAATTTGAAGAAATTCTTTTTAACCACTGATTGAACCTACAATAAAAACTGACTAGATTACAGCTAGAATTCATGAAAACATTATTTTAAAGACTTTTCTACAATCAGATTCCTCTAAGTCTATGAAACAAACACAAAAATATTCTCATAACTGTGACATCAAGTTAAGAGTTTTATTTATTGAAGGAAAAAGTTAATGAAGAAAGTAGAGGAATATTGTATATTTAGTTTTAACGCAAACATATTGTCCTCATTAAACAAAAATATTTGCCAAGGTTTAAGTACAAAGCTGCACAATACTGGCAAGCTGAAACCCAGACTATGTTTCAATCACATGGTTAATATCACCAAGAATTTCTTGATGTTTATGGTTAGCATTAAAGTTCAGAGTAAAGATCTTTCTTAAGGAGGACAAACACCTACATTTTTAGTTTCTTGTTGACATTGTTTAGAATGTCAAAAAGCAAGTGCTGCAGGACAGATTATGGCCCTTATTCAGACAAAAAAACCCGCCACAATAAAATGCATAATTACCATTGAACTTGCTCTTAGATGTTCCCTAAAAAGCAATTTCTCCAAAGTCAGTACATTCCATCACACACTTGTTCTCAAACACCCTGAAGGACTTTAGAAAACAGTAATGTATGATGGGTTTTGCATAGATGTTTTGAAAAAAAGATGGCATTCTGTTTAGTATCCTTATCAGACAGACTTGCATGAATGCTGCTTGTAAAGATCTAAGTATGAGCACTTAGAAGTGTTTAAAAACATACCACAGTAGACTCTGCACAGATAATATGACAAAAACTATTGTCTGGTTGAAAACGAGTCTACACAACATAAATTAACTCTTTTAATCCTCTTTCTTTTTGATTCCGTAGCTTGTCATCAAGGCACACACTTTTGTTTTAAATGAATAACAAAGAGATTATTTGAAAGAAACTCTAGTGAGACAATCATTGGCAGTACCTGCATTATATGAAAATGCATATTATTCCAGCCAATATCAGTAGCACCCACTAGGACACATTCTAGAAAGGAGAGAACTAGTTAGAGAAAGACTGTAGGGAAAAGCTCCTGCCTGACAGCTCTCTCACACACCTACATCTCCCCTCATTTAAAATGTATGAAGATGAAGTGCTGCTTTTGTTTCCTGTCTCCAAGATGAGCCCTAACACTCTTGCCAAAAGCAAGCTAACACAGTGTAATTGTTTTTCATATAAATTGCATGTCCAACCTGCTTAGTTTCCAAAGAACATTGATGAGGCTACTTTGATACCCAACTGCCAGATGACAAAGTGCAGGGCACAGAGGCAGATGGGCATGATGAGAATTTTTAATCATTGTGTCTCTCAGTCAATTTACAGCATGCGGAATAGCAGGGGTAAGACATTAGGAAAGAAGAAAAATTATTTGTTGAGGACAAGATGTTTCTATTTTCATTGAGAATAATTTAGAAACACAAATAAGAAAAGAAACAATTCAGAACAAAGATCCTCTGAGGCATTTTTAATCTGTTATATTCCATACAGCTAAAAGGGTTTTTTGAAAGGTCACAGAATCAAAGAGAATGGACAGAAGCACAAAAGGCAACTTCCTTTTTTAATAAAGATACTAGTCTTCATTCTGAGAGAAAAGTAGCTTCAGAGTTTGATATTGCCAGAAGATACTTATAAATTGCTGACACTATAAATTAGAATATAAAATTATCATCCTTTAGCTTTCTCAAGTTCATAGACATACCTTAACTGTTGGCACTGATCTCCCATTTTTCCTCTCCATCTTATTTCATGTCATCTGTTTTCAGAAAGCAGAACCACATGGAAATATATAAGGAGACCCGTGAACAGTCAGATTCTCAATATATATCGTCAGTGATGGTTAGCCAGTGCAGAAAGACTGTGCAGCTTTTACCTTTGATCCATACACTTCATTCTATTATCTGGAACCAGAACAAAAAAACTTGATTCTGTTTATCATGCTTGTCTGTGTTAATTTAGTACCTTCCCAGGTTCAACTATTGTTCTCTTAATTACATTCTCGAAGCTTTACAGTGCAGGGGTCAGGGAGTGTATTGCTTTTCTTGTTGTGCATGTAAAGCACATGGCTTCAGCAGCTGCATCAATCCTGCTGGCTTTCTGTAGTCTTATCTTTATCACACCCAGTCACTGATGGTTCAAGGAGAAGCAGGGCATCCTGTAACACCTCCTTTATATGTGAGTGAACATGTGTGAAGAACACTGTATGTGGAAAAGAATGCAAGGAAAACTCTGGCAGCACAAGATCATCACAATGGCAATCTAGACCTCACTGTGAATTAAGGAAGGAAAGCAGAGGTGAGGTCCTTTTGCCTAGATTTTTTTTTCTTTATTTCAATTATTGCAGCTACTGCCATTCTTCTGTTAAATGGAAGCACAAACATCAGTTTCATATTTAATACATATCCTCTTCTATTCTCAAAATTAGTCAAAGGACATTAGCTCTCACGTGTCTTTCTTTTTCCCAGATACTTTTCCTCCACCTATGCACGCACGTATATTCCTGGCTTAAAAGCGGCAGACATCAAGAAAATAAGATTACTAACATTTCATGGAAACTATTCAAAGAGAAGCTGACTCAGGGCATACATACTCAATTCTAAACTTACCATTGTTACACCATCTGAATACCGGTGACTTCCCCTTGTGACAGGTGGTACATCCAAGGAATAGGAACAATCACACATACTTTTCCGTGCAATATCAAGGCACATTGTATTTTAGTGTTATTTTGTCCAAGTGTTTAACATTTAACTGCCCAAATATTTTAACTCTCACTAAGGCATAGCATTCCAAGTTGCTCATACACCAATTCTGAACATTTAACCAAATGTTTTAAACACACGCTTAACTTAGTCATATTTATCTTTTTAGATATTTGGCCTCTTAGCTCTGGCATCGTGATTAGCAAGGGCTATTGAGTAATGACTTGCTATTTAAAAATTACCAAGCATGTAATTTTACTTGTATAAATAGTCTTTAATAAGGGCTTGCAGAAAACCTTAGAAGAAAGCACAAAAAATGTCTTTATTGCTTAATTTTTTTTCTCTTGTTAAAGAAGAAATAGTAGCGTGATTAAAAAATACCAGCATGACATATCCTGCTTCAGAGTAATCGGTGGGCCCAGAATGCATCCAGTTAGAGAAGTCCCACAGCCTATTAGCAGGAACATAGATCTTGCATTTACTAAAACCTGTCTGACCCTGTGAGAAAAGAGCAAGGAGAAGGGGAGAACAAACCAGAGACAGCCATAGCCTGAACTTCATGTGAGTGCTATTGATCTTATTGACTGGGGCACTGAAGTGCTGCTGTACATTTAGTAGGGAGAACAACAGAGAATTACATTAATTCAAATTGTTAAATCAATATTTAACAGTATAGTTAGTGGCAGTTGACCTTCAATGCACCTTTAATAAAACAATAGTGAACTAGAACTGCAAGACTCATAGGCAAAATAGTAATCTGAATTAGTGTGAAAGATGTGTTTTAATGGCCTGTTCAAATGTAGACATCTCCATGTTAGTGTAGATATTCCTTGCAGCTGCTTCATTTCTTGTAGCAAGTAAAAGGCTCCTGTCACCATGTTCTGTTACACTTTGTGATAAATGGCCACTCAGAAAACCATCGACAAAAATCCTAATATTTCACTGTCACATGTCTTTTCTGACATGTTTGTGGACCTTGAGAAGAAGAATGAAAACAAAGAGTAACAATATTAAGGCAGGACGGTGCCACTGGCCACCTTGTTTTAACCACTGCACATATAGGGCATTCCTCTCATAGATAAGGGAGCTGCATCCTGATCTGAGCCTCAGGGATTGCTTTTTTGGGATGATTCCAGGGAGAAAAAGAAAAGAAGTTGTAAAATTAATTTTTTGTCAAGCTAGCACTACAAAAATACAGAGCAGCAAAACAAACAAAAAGCAGATTTAGGTCACTGCACTTGAATCTCCCAATAACATGTTCCCAGGACATACCAAGGCTGCTGCTGACTTGTCAAGTGAGATTGTTAAGGCATCCCCTATGCAACCAGGATACCAGATCATAGTATATGACAGATGATTCCAAGAAATGTGGGGTCATTAACAGATTAATAGCATTGGAATAACGATTAATACACCAAATTCATTAAACATACATTAATCCATTAAATTTAAAATAATTATTGAAGCAAATCTTTTTCCCTGACTAATAACTTAGATCCCTAAGATCACTGCAGATCTAGGTTCAAATCCTTCCTTTTTCATATGCATCTTTCACTGCTGGCAAGGTACATCAGCTGCCTTTGCTTATACTCAATTCTGCCTATCCAACAGAATGCTAATAATACTGGAACAGAGATAGCGAGGTTTTTTGAGATCAGGTATTTCATAGCCATAAACACAATTTAGCCTATTCAAAGAGAGACTAAAAAACTCGTTTCACTTAAAAGCTTTCATTATTCTGGAATCTCTAAATGAGTAAAACTTCGGGAGAACCATTTCTTCCCACAGACTGAAGACTGAACATCTTTGTAACGCTTCATGTAATATTATCCACTACACTTATTTAAGACAATCGTCTTCACCATTTCCATTTTTTTTTGACTGGGGAGAGGAGGAGACCAGGCCTTCTGGATCAGCTGTGAAAGGCCATGACCACCTGCCTTTTTACTGCCTAGTGATTCAGTACCACAAGGTTCCTGTGCAATCTTTTACAAGCAGCCTTCCTCATCATATTCAATGCAATGCAAGCAAAAGGTAATACACTTTTAAAAAGCATATAGAGTGATAGTTCCAAAAAATGGACTGTTTCTAGGCACAAAAGCTTATGTCATTAAATTAGATGGGTTTATGAAAATATCAGTCCAACAACCAGTTTCCTGGCATGGGATACTTTCCAGGTTGGAAGTTTACAATTCAAAAGAAAATGGAAACAAAACAAAAGAAAACAAAACAAAAACAAACAAACAAAACAAAACAAAACAAACAAACAAACAAACAAACAAAAGCCTGTAATATCTGCTACCAGGAAGTATTTAAACTTTATATATACTTCCTCTAGTTCACACAATTCCAGAATTACAAGTGTTATTGTATGCACATTTTCTTAACACAGTTAACTTACCCCACAGTACTACTAACACCACTTTAGAAAGGGCTGGTTAACTAAATATTAGATTTGTAAAGCCTGGCACACAAGTTAATGAGGAATTTTCTTTTATACCGGCATAGATGCTAAAATTTTGAAAGTATCCACTGTGGCGTAATTATTTTAATTCTAAATGCTTCCTAAGTCTTTCTTTTCATTATCTTTGTCTGCATGGTTCGGGAAAGTTTTACATCTCCTTTGAAGATTTAAGTCAGAAATTTCGCAAGTAATGGAGGCATCATGTTTTCATAATGCCTGGGTCCAGGAGACCCTTGATAGATGGAGTAACTGTGAATTAAGGAATAATAAGCTCCTCTGAAGTGAATTTTTAATTACTGCACTCCCTTAATGCAGTTCACTGGTGCCATGAATGTCATCCAGGATATATTTTCTAACAGTGCTTTTCCTTTAATGCACCTTTCTGTTAAAAATAGATGACGTTTCGTCGTTACTAAAGCGGGGGGGGGATGCAGGCATATCCATAGTGACTACACTTGAATTATTATTTACTGTAAAACACCTAGGAGATTTAGACTTAGTGTATTTATTTCTTGGGTGAATTTGTTCAGGTGTTACTTGTCTTCTGATAACTGGATTTTAGACACCAAATATTTACTTTCTTTTTATTTCATCAATTAATAAATTTCACTGTCAAAATAACATCTTCTTGTCAAAGAATATGTTTAAAAACCATTAGGAAAATAGGCTAGTCTTTGCCAAAAGGACATTGACCATTTTTCATTCTTTCATTCAAGGCAAATTCCTATTTATAATTGCCAAAAAATTTCAAATCAATTATTTGATTTGATGCACTCCCCAAAACATCCCACATATGACACACTGACTTTCTTTTCACATAAATTGTACAGCTCTTTTTACAATACTGATGTCGTAGCAGAGAATCAGCTTAAGGCAATGTTATTTAAAGATTCTTAGTAGCAAGCTATAATTAATACTCCCTGTCAATTTTATGATTCCTCGGCAGCATACCATGCTCAGTATTCTCACAAGTGACCTGTATTTGTCTTTTCATGTCCATTACTTCCCAATACAAATGCTTTATTCATTCAAATAAAATTACATACATCGCAGTGACTTCTTCTTAACTAAAGGTAATAATAGACAAAAGTAACATGGTAGCTGGAAGTGTAACGCAGAGTTCTTGTTTGACAGGTTTTCCATGTACAACGTAAACCTCAGCTGGTTTGATAAGAGAACTGCATTTGGAATTAACTGTTATTTGGAGGAGAACAAGTTCTTTTCAATTGTCATTGGAGTACTGCACCAGGGCTTTGATTTGCATAAAACCTGGTTATATTTAGTATCTGCTCATGTATCCGTGCTAAACAGCAGTGCTTCATCAGCACAAAAGGATTATCTTTCTGCCTGTATTTCTTCTAAGAACTTCCTTAGATGTCTTATTATTGGAAGGTATAATACTTCAGTTTAAAAATATGCATGAAATCACACCTATAATAGTCATGGGTATCCAGATGTCTCCTAATATCCCACCTTTCTGTTGAATTTCTTCTTCAGCCTGCAATAAATGTCTGCAACTGATATTCAATTGCTAAAGAACCCTTCACTGGAAGTTGTAATGACTTCTGAGGTGCACAGAATCTCAGTAAACATATGAAATTATGATCAAAATTATAGAATCACGGAATGTTAAGGTGTTGGAATGACCTTAAAGATCACGTAACTTCAACCTCCGTGCCAAGGCGAGGGACACTTCCCACTAGATCAGGTTGCTCAAAGCTTTCTCCAGCCTGGCTTTGAACACTGCTGGGGATGGGGCATCCACAACTTCCCTAGGCAACCTGTTCCACACTCACAGTAAAAAATTTCTTCCTAATACACAGCCTAAATTTTCCTTCTTTCACTTAGTACACATTACTCCTTGTCCTATCACTGCTAACTTAGTGATAGTCCCTAGTTTCCTGTACAATTTCTCTGTATTCCTTCTGTCATTGTTTCCATTCCTGAAAGCTTCTTGGTTTTGCTCTGTTTGCTCAGCAGCTCCTTATCTGTCCATGGAGGCCTCTTGGCACTTTTTCCAGATTTCCTCCTTGTTGGGCTTTATAAATCCTGAGCTCAGAGGAGGTGATCCTTGAAATTCAGCCAGCATTATTGGGTGCCTCTGCCCTCCAGGGCTTTATCTCATGGGACTCTACCAAGCAGGTTCTTGAAGAGATCAGAATCTGCTCTCCTGAACTCCAGGGTAGTGAGCTTGCTCTGTGCCCTCCTCACTGCTCTGAGCATCTCAAATTCCACCATCTTGTGGTCACTGCAGTCAAGTCTGCCTTGGAGCACTACATTCCCCACCAGCTCCTCCCCATTGGTGGTTCAGCATGGCACCTCTCCTTGTTGGCTCCTCAATCACTTGACTAAGGTAGTTGTCATTGACACATCCGAGGAACCTTCGGGATTGCTTGTGCCCTGCTGTGTTGTCCCTCCAACAGACATCCAGGTGGTTGAAATCTTCCATGAGGATCAGGACTTGCGAGCGTGAAGCCACTCCTGTCTGCCTGTGGAGCACTTCATCCACATCATCCTCCTGATCAGGTCGTCTGCAGCAGATCCACACTATAATATCCCCTGTCCCTGCCGTCTCCTTACTCTTGACCCGCAAGCTCTCAGCTGGCCCCTCATCCTTCCCCAGGCAGACTTCCATACTCTCCAGCTAGTCATCGATATGGGGGCTACACCCCTTCCTCATTTCCCTAGCGTGTCGTTCCTAAAAAGCCTAGAATCTTCCATTCCAACGCTCTAGTCATAGAAGCCATCCCACCATGTCTCCACGATGCCAATGATATACCCACACAGGCATGTGCATGCCTCTAATTCCTCTTGTTTGCTCCCCACACCACGTGTGTTTGTGTAGAGGGGTCTGAGCTGGGCCCCAGGCTCTGGATGAAGTCAGCTCACTGGCTGGAGTATCTGGAATGCCTTTGCACTTTTCTGGGCATACCTTACAGGTGTCAGCATCTGACTGGCACGGTTGAGATGGATAGGTGCCCTCCCCTGACAAATCTAGTTTAAAGCCTCCTTCACTAGTCCAGCAAGCTGCTGACCAAAGGTAACATTTCCCTTCTTTGTTAAATGGACCCCATCAGCCCCCAGTGAACCAGGCTTGGCAAAGCAAGTCCCATGGTCTGAGTAACCAAAACCCCAACCACAGCATCATTTCTCTAACCATTTGTTTACCTGCCAGATTCATCTGGCCATTTGAGTCCCTCTCCTTCCGGGACAGGGTTATTAAACTATCTGGTGTTGCAGTGACTAAGCCCACTTTACACCCCCCCAAGTTACCCTAAAAGTGATCTCTCCCTACAACACTGTGCTAGAAAGTTCTCCATTTGTCTAGATTCTGTTAGTCGCTGGCCCTCTCCCCCCTCCCATCCCTTTTCCCGTTGGCCTCTGTTATGTCACTCAACCTTGCCTCTCCCCGTAGCCCGCAGACCATTGGTTTTGGATGCTCTGCCCACCTTTGGGAGCTCTCGGGATAAAACTGGCGCGGGCATTTGGTTCGGGGTTCTTCTTGCCTCCGTTCCCCTTCAGGTGTGTTGCCATTAAACACCTCGGAATTGCATGCAGAGAACCCCTCTCGCCTCTTCGTCTCCAGTTTGTGCATAGACTGTGTGTGTGAGTGGCTGTTCGCAGCTATCTGTGAAGGTGAGATCATGTGCATGCGTAGGTGCTAGGAGAGAGCCGCCTAAGCGTGTCCACGAGGGACCCTGTGGAATAAACGCGCCATCGATCCACCGAAGCTCTCACACAATAATCTGGTTTTGTTTTTTCAAAGGATGTAATACTTGATCTTACAGACAGATTTTTAATACATTGTCACATTACCTAGTCATATCTCTAATTTTGTCCAGGTAATAACAGAAAGCACATCACTGGGTTTGTGCACTCATGTGTGGTATGTGTTAGTGTGACAAAAATATGTCCCATGTCCTACTAATATTGGTGATTAGGACAACTTCTTTACACATAAATGCAAATGTACATGGTAGACTTTGAGATCAGTGCAAAAAAATAAGACCAAACCAAAATAAGACAAACACATGAAGAGAGCATAAGATCATTCCTTCTGTGGTATCTAGGGGGTTTGTAGTAGGCAAAAACTAATGATATTCATGTTCTCTTACTGTAACAGATTTTCAGAGTTCTATATCCAGCAGCTCTTAGCATTTCATTTTGTCCTACTGGCTGCAAAGCCCTTCTGAAAGTATCTGATGACTATGGCACCAGTGTGGAAGTATAATACACAACTCACCCAAAGGAAAACCAATTTCCACTGCAACCATCAATGTATTTATTAAAGAAGAACCACAGCTTTGTCAAACCACAACTGCCTATGTTCCACATTTCGGATTTAGTTATAAGTAAAATGCATCTGAGAAAGCTTGGATTGCACTTACCAAAGTTAGTCTCAACTTGATTTTTGTTGCGCAGGAAACTGAGGTGTGTTCTTATAAAGAATGGAATGAAAACCCAGGTTGTTGCATTCTTTCTTATCCTCCCCAGAAAAAAAAAATTTCTAAATGTTTTAGTGTCATATTTACCATGTGAAAACATTCAGACACCAGTACTCAGGAGTTTTCTAGTGCAAAGCACAGAGATTTAAGTACCAAGAGTTCTGATCTCAAGGCACCTGGAATGAGCTTCAACAAGAGGAACCTTCACTGTATCCAAATCTGTAACCATCAAAGCACTGCTGGCCACTTCAGCCTTGGCAGCCTCAGCCTGCATCATTGGGTTGCCTTCATCTGTATGCTCTGGACACCTCCTGCAGTCAAGTATCACTCTGTATAAAAACAGAGTCCCATATCAGAATGCTGCTGAGCATTCTACCAAGTCCAGCCAGAAGGCAAATGTCAGAAACACCTTTATTAAAAAAAAAAAAATACATTGAAATAGGTATTTCCAGGAAAAAAGAAAAGGTTTTATTTCTACCAAACAGTTTTTCCAGAAACTCATGGTACTTTCAGAGAGTGTCGGACACATCACTTTGAACTCACACTGTGCTTTCTTTTATGCACAGCTGAGTTCTGCTCAACTAGAACTGAGTTACACAAAACATTTAGGCACAAATTCTCCAAGCATAAACACATATAACCCTATTTAGGTCAGGTATGGATGCCATGTTGAGTATAAGCGCAACTGTTTCCAGGATCCACATCTAATCTAAATTGCTAACACATACAACCGCCTTAATGTACATGTGGGGTGGTAAAATACACACACATCTATGCAGAGCAAATATTACCCTTTCTTCATATGCAAACAGAGTGCCAGCCAGCAAGGAAGTAAATGTGGATTTGTTTTATTAGACTTCAGGAGAAGAACTTGTCCAGCTCTGATGAGAATATAGATTTTAGGTTTTAATTCTTATTCTAATGGAGTCACTTTCATTTGCAATTACACATTTCATTTTGCAATTTAATAAATCTTCACAGTGGGAGATAAATCAGCAGACATTCATGCTTCAGCCTGAAATTTCTGGTGTCATTTGCATAAAAGACAACATCTCAGAGAAAACACACTCCTGGTTACATTTTCACATAGTGGAAATAACTGCAAAAAGCTAAAGAGAAGCAGCAGGGACAGATTTATTTAAAAGAAAAGTCACACTGCCAATATTTAAATATGGATACTTTATGATGATAGTGTGATTTTATGTAGCTCAGAAGTAGAATAACTTTTTATTGAGACTCATGATCTTAAATGTTTTCTGTGATATATATCAACATAGCACTCTTTTTTCTTAAATAAAACCCACACTCATTGAAGTCATCATTTTACTAACACTAATGCTAGGCATGCATAAGAAAAATAACAGAAAAATTACAACTGGTTAACTAACCAGAGCTATGATCATGCATAATAAGTGGGCCACATGGAGGAGCCACATTTTGTCAATGACCTAGAGAAAAGACATGTTTTTGTACATCTTCACTCATAAAAACAATCACTTAAATGTCCATATTTTTGCTTCAAGAGTAAAAAATACAACCACAGAAGAGGAAATTACCTTGATAGCAGTGGAGCTCCTTCCAACTTTTAACTCCAGGCTGGAAACCAAACAATTAGTTGATGATGTAATGTAACCTACTATAAAAATGTTTATTGAACTCCAGACAAAAGGATGTTGACACTGATTGAATTTATACTTCTTCCTGATCTTTATGTACTCCCTCATCTTTATTTTAATTATACATTAGAGAGCTTTCAAGTAAACTGATTTTTAAACACAAATACATGCAAATAAATTCTCAGGGAAGTGCATACTCTTACTAGAACAGTCTTCTCATTTCAAGAATTTAATACAGAAGTTGAAACCTATCTCAGCTTCTTTCTCCATAACACTTGTTTTTCTACCTAAAAATAGCCCCCAAGAGCATCATTAAGCTGTATCATTTCTTTGCTAGACATGCAAGTAAACCAGAAACGTCTCAAATTTGGAGGAAGTTAGTGACTTCTGAGGTCTCTATCTTGACCCACAAATACTATCCTAAGAATAATTTTAGTGCCTGTGGTAGGAAAGGGAAAAAAAAAGCAGTACTGAAATTTTCTGGGAGCATAGGTTCCATGTGTTAAAATAAAGAGTTTTGCAATAGGAGGCATTAAGTAAAGATTTTACAGGGGGAAAAAAAAAGAGGGACGGAAAAAACTAATAAAGTCTCAATTGTTACAATATCTTTGATAAATTTTCATTTAAGTTTGAAGGCTGAGCAAGATTTCACAAATTAGAAATGACCCTGCATATTTTTAAAACTGGGAGAGTATTGAGACAAGAAGCAAGGGGAGAACACAGCTGGGTTGCAGAGTCTTTTCACTAAGAAAACAAATTTAAAGGGTCTATAGATTCAACAGTTTGAAATACTGCAGATTAAAACAATATCAAAACTCCACTGAACTGGGGAAAAGAAGTGAAAGCAACCTAAAAGATATTCATAACTACAATATCTGCCTCAGACGTGGGAGAAATACACAAACTATTAGGTTACCAACACTTTTTATTCCAAAACAAGGTGAAAGATATTTCTTCACAGCATGAAACACATAAGCAGAGGATATGCATTAATCATAGAGAGAAAGCAAAAAAATAAAGTAGAAGCTGTGTAAAAAGAAATGCATAAATGCAAAACTAGAGAGATGAACAAAATTAATATCTTGAGCTGGTGTAAAGAAAATGAAAAATGCCCTGCCTACTGGGCCACATGGTAGCTGTGTCAGTGTACTAAAGCTTGCACTAAAGGAAAAAGATCACACACTCTGAAAGCAAAACAGCATCTGAGAGGAAAGTTTCTGCACTTTATGACTGTAATGCAATGCAAAATAGCACAAAGAAATGGTTTCTAGAACTCAGACTAGTACCAGATGCAAAGACAAGGCATCAGTATGCAAAGAGTCAAATGAATGCTAAGCAGTCAGTGGGGCATGAGTAAAACCAAGAAGCTAAAAAAAGGGCTATGGAAGAGGGAAGAAAATATAAAATTATTCAGTCTTCCATATGCAGAATTAGGATAGTGCAAATCCTACACAAAATTCTGGTGAGGAGAACGAATGCTAAAATTTCAGGCAGGACAAGGACATAAACCATACAATACACAAACAGACATTCAGGCAAAGCCACCAGCACTAAGCACATTCTGCCAGGGCCCATAGTATCCACGGGGATCTCTGCAAAGGTGGTACAGATTATTATGACAGATTTACAGGACCAGAGCCTTCTGCCCAGAAGCACACTAAACCAGATAAAAACGCTAAGCAATACAGCATCCAGATCACTGATTCCTTTTGTGATATGAGATCACAAATTTTGTGATTTTGGAAAGACTAAACGGAAAAAGAAAGAATTATGAAAAAATTAGGAATTAGGAATTAGGAAAAAGAAGAGTAATTTCTGTTAAGTCATTTGTGCCAAAGAAATATTCAAAAAAAAGGGGAGTGAGAGTCAAGGACAGATTAGTCAGCGTTTGAAAGGTTAAGAACACACATTTTTAAGACAGATTCTAGTCACAAAAGAGTGCTCCAAAGAAATCCTCTAGTAATGGTCTGCACCACCTGGGAAAACAGAAAACAGAGATAAAGCAAATGAACTGAACTGGTTCCATGGCTTCAGAGAGAACAAAAACAAAGCAAAACAAAAACAAAAACAACAACAACAACAACAACAACAACAACAACAACAACAACAAAAATATTAAACACAAACTAACATTCTATTTGCATCTAATATTCTAACAAGGATCAGCTACTGAATGTTCTGAGCTATCCAAGATCATCAAGTGAAAGAACTGTCACTGTACAGTAAAGCATTGAAGTCCTTGAGATACAGAATCCTTTGTGAAATTATTTTAAGCTGATTAGAGATGGACAAGCAGCTCTGGCTGGATTTGACTTTCAAGTCAAGTCTACTACAGACATTTGCCAAACATGACCAAAGATATTCAGCATACAGTTGTGACACATTCCAGGAAACACAGCGAAAGCAGCAAAAGCCAAATGTTTCTTGGAAATTGAGAGCATTCCCAGTTTTGGGGAGAGGGAAAGGGAGTGCTCCATTGACTGACAGACTTGTTAAGGCTCTGCACACCAGAACAGCACATCAAATGACTAAAACAGAAACACAAATCTGCTTCTCAGCCATTAAATACATAATCACATGTTTTAACTTGAAACCTATTAACTCAAAATATGAAGTCAGTAGGGATCTACCCAGCATGCTATGATAAAAAACTGCTGATCTGATTTCAGTGTGATTTGAAAGAGTGTAGGCAGGCACCCAGAGCATTCAGAAACTGATTCATGTTGACTCAGTCTTGGGGCAGGAGCAGGGCAGCACCAAGTGATATGTTCCCAGCCTTTGACACAAACAAATTATATTAACCATATGCCACTGCCTTAGATGCAAAGACACAACTGAGATGAACATATATGTTCCCTGTATTGTTTCTGCTGTGAGAATAACAGCCTCTGTCTGAGAGCAAGGTTGATCATGACCACCTTTATCCCCACCACAGCAAAAGCACTGCAGACACCACAACAGAGGCTTCATTCAGATTTTGAGGAAGACTGTGACCTGCAGATGTTCTGCATAAACCCAAGACAAGTGTTTGCAACACTTTAGAAACCGGGTGTTTTTGACAGCAGACAGCTGTTTGCTAGCAGCATGTTTATACCCCGTAGCCAGGAACTCAGTCATATCACTCTATCACAGGACCACAGCCAGCCAAAATCCAAAGCTTTTGAGTCAGCAGCTAGAATTTTAACCTTTTAACAGCTGCATGAAGCAAATAAATATGTCAAGCCAGCATTGAAAGACATAACTACACAGGAAGTCTGATTTACATAGTCTCAATAAAACAATCAGTGCCAAGACACAAGCCTGGATATGTGCAGCAGGACAAAATCAGAGTCAGACATACTGCCCAGAGCTGTTGTGGACTCCCTCTCACCACAGAAATATAGGAACCGTCTGGACACAATCCTGTGCCATGTGCTCTGGGGTGGCCCTGGTTGAGGAGGAGGTTGGACCACAAGACCCACTGTGGTCTCTTACGACCTGACCCATTCTGTGATTCTATGATACAGTGTGTACTGAAATGGTGACACACAACCTTCCAGGGATCCTGTGAGGGAAAAAACATCTTCTGAAGATAAATTATGTTCTGGAAAAGAACTGCATATGTGAAACAGAAAACTTCATGGGGTTTGATTTGTTTAGGTTTTGGGTTAAGTGAATGAGTACATATTTTTCCAAAACCATAAATATATCCAATCATTATGAACATATGCATCCAAGAAATACACCGAGAATCAGCAAACCAGAAAAAGCACCTGCACTAGTAAGTAGCCAGTATCAATTAAGACATCCTCAAAAACGCTAAGTATTCACCAAAAGAAAGAAAAAAACAAAACACAAAACAAAACAAAACAAAACAAAAAACACTGAGAGGGAAGGAAAAAACCATTGAAACAAAAGTCCAACTTCAAATCTTCAAATCACCCACAAATCCCTATGCTTCATTCAATGCTAAAATAAAAGGAAAAGCTTTCCTATTCAGAGGAGAAAAGGTTAGTTGCCAAATAGAGAGGTGAGGTTAATTGCTGAGTTTAAAAGAATGAGGATGGGGATGACAACACAAGTTTTACTATAATAAGAAAATACAATAAATGTAAGCAAGGTGCTTGTTAAGTAAGTAGTAAGTAGATAAATAAGTAGCTGCATCTAGTCGTGTTCTGTTGTGTAAAGAGAAGAAAGGAGATATTACAATTATCAGCAACCTGACAATTAAGGGCATGTAGTATGCATGTACAAAGGACCTTAAAATAGCATTTGAAGGATACATATGAAAACCAGCACTGTTCAGCTAGGTTTGTACGCTCATTTTACAATTCAGCAGTGAGTAGGTTTGCCTTAGGAGCACTGCTCCTGAAGCACAGAATCAGAGAATCATAGAACAAACCTAGTCAAACAGACTATAAGGATCATCAAATCCAACTCCTCTTTGAAGGCATACATGTTTTGGCTTTCAACACAGCTGCTACAAAGAATCACACTGCACCTTCCAAACCAGTCTACTTATAATCAGTCCAAGGGAAGGAGGGACGATAAAAAAAAGTGATATATGGTGGAAATTAGTGAAAAATATGGTGGAAATCGGTGAAAAAAATGATCCAATGCTTTCAGCAGGATTTCAAAGCACTGAGTAAGAACAGAGGCTTGTCTTGTTCTATGCACAGATGTCAGCATATGAAGACTTTGTTTTGTGGAGAAGCTCATCCAGCAGCAGTTTCAGTTCCTTTTTTAATACTTAAGTCTATTTATTTTGTTTTATCAGAAGTATATAGTTAATTCTCTAAAAATGACAGCCCTGACTTTTGAAACACTGAATTAATTTTAGAGAGTTTGCTGGTAGAGCTTTTTATTTTACAAGTTAAAATTAATTAAGGCTTGGGTTCTTTAAGAAATGCTTTGTCTCTTTGTAAAAATGTTTTCCTTACATATAATCTGAACTTTAAACTCTTTTAGTTTAAAACCATTACCCCTTGTCCGATTGCTACAGGCCCTATTAAAAAGTCTGTCCCCATCTTTATTGTAAGCGCCCTTTATGGAAAGGTCAGGTGGATGTCCTTGGCCAAAAAACACTTGCTTCCTTCAAGAAATCATTGCAGTCATGTTTTCAAGGTTTTCCCTAAAGATTGACAACTAAAAATATTTTTAGGATAACAGGTGAAAGTTACATGTAACCATGAATCCAGGAACATAAGCTGTCTGCAATTGTATAAGGAAACTGCCATATTTGAGATATGAGATGCATATGCAGATGTGTTCGATTATTTGATTGTAATCTACATTCATTACACAATACTGGCATCACAGGGAGGATTTCATCTGCCTGAGGGTTGTTCAGGTTTTGTTGTCTATTTGACATGCATGCACCAGGTATTAAACCTACTCATTTTTCATCACCACCTTACAATTTCTTAAACCTCTTATGTATTCCAGCTTATTTTTAAAAAGAATTTTTACATATGTTTATTTGCACTTCTGTTGTTACTGTCTGAGCAGATATGGGGGAAAATATTTTTTAGCATATACAGCTTTAGATAATCTTGATATTTTTTAAAAATCAACAAAAAATCCCCACACTTTCTATCAGCTTACTTCTTTCCCAAGGAAGGGCATATAAATACATAAAAAAACAAAACCCAAGGCCTTTGATTACACAAGAAAACACAGAATCCATATAATCAAATGTTACTGGATGTAAAATATTAAAGAAACTATAAAATATTTCCAGGGATCGATTACCCATAATACAGAAATTTTGACTGTTCTGGTGCAGGAACCCAGGCATGCAGAATACAGCACTGGTGTCTAAACAATTGATTTGAGCTTAATAAGAAATGAGACTAATTTGCTCCACACCCAATTAGTAGAAGCATTAAAAAAAAAACAAATCAGAATCCATAGTTCCATGTAATTTATTCCTCATTTTCATTTCTAAGATTTCTAGTGTACCTAGTAATAAAAATTTGAAGTGGATAAGATGGTAATTAGGTTTTGCATGGATTTTCTTTATCTAACAGTAATAGGAAGCTACACTGCCAGCGCATGGAATACTACAGATTGTGTCTAAAGTGCACAGTGGAAGGAAAGTGATCACTGTATGCCTGATTTAAACAAAAGACCCTTCTCATCGTTTTCTAGAACATAATAAACTGCAGTACAGCATGGCGGACTTTAGTCTCGTAGAGAAAGCAACAGATGAATCCAGGTTTTTTGTGTTAATAATTATTGGCTTCCAGCAACAGATTCACTTAGATACCTCACTGCCAGTAATAATAAACTGTGTATTTAGTCCTTGTTTATGTTTATGGCAGAATTTTACTTTTAAAGCAGTGTAAAAGAAAACATATGCCTCATCACATTAGTCTGTCTTGCTGTTTAACATCATCTGTAATGATCTTTTGAGAATCTGACTGAAAGCCTGGAGTTTCTCTACATGATGTCTCTTGGAAAACATCACAGAATTCCTGCCGTGTAAAATTAGGCCTAATCTTAATTATCTTGCTGTCTGTTTCCTGAGTTAATTAACTTTTATGAGTGCTTTTCTACAGTGCAATGAGTACTAAACCCCTTTCATCTTATTCAGCATTTCATAATTTCTTTTCCCTCAGTTCTAGGACAACAAAAAGCTCTTCACAGTCCTAATTGTTATGGCAAAAGCTAAGGAATGAAATTTGAAAGAGAGCTGTAACAAAAAAATTGCGAATGTTCAGCCATGCATACAAATAAAAGGGCAGATATCTGCAAATGTTGAGAGATAATCCATTCTATCCTCTAAATGAACTGACTTTAAATATTTAATTATCTTGTTAAGTAAATCCAGATTATAATATTCAAATCCTAGTCATTATAGGTCATGAGGCTGTTTTAGGTGAAGAACGAATTGTCTACAGTCCACACTGCTCAAATAATTTTAGAATAATATAGCATCTAATTTGCATGGCCAAGCCTTCTCCCTTAGTGCTTATTCAAATTTTCCTATGATCTGGCCCCTTTTATCACAAGAGACAACACCACAAAGAAGATTGAGCATGTATTGCAGCATCTCACTTTCCTACTGCTTGAATTTCACTCTGTTTTTATCAGATTATAAAAACCATCTCTATTCTTTGGTGAAAGAAGACACAAAGGCTGTTTACTCCATTTTTTTGCCCATTCATGAGACAAAAAAGCAATTTTATTTAAACTGGCTCTCTAAAAATCCAATAGAGCTATCTTAATTAAAAGAATACTTTCTTCCAAGATCAAACAATGTCCATTAGCTCTTACAGTGCATTTACTAATTACTCTCTTCACCTCTACCATGCCAGCAAGAACCAGGGTGGCTTTGTCTCTAGGCATGATCAGATGAGGCACTCAGTGAATGATTAGCTGATATGCAGGTGTTCAGGTAAACTGCTTTTTAATAATACCAAAGGCAGAACAGACAAGTGAAAAGCTAGTAAAGGGACACCAGTCACTCTCTATTTAAAGGTCTAAGGGCTAACAGATTTTACAGAATATTTGTTTGACTTCTCAGGATTTAGTCCTGTCACTAGCTGACTTTCAGCATGAAAGACAGATTCGGATACTTAAAATAACCAATACCAGAGAAAAAATAATCACCATCCATCCAGAAAATAGGAAAATCTAAATTATATTTCCATTTCCACTTTTCCCATGACAGGCACAAACAACAACAAAAAAGCTTAGCAGTAACTTTATCGAATAGAACAAGAAAGCTCGATGATCATAAATAACTAAGTTAAAGATAGCTCATGATGGGGCAATCACTCTATCCACTTGGTCATCTCCTCTCTTACTCTGGACACCAACAAACTACCCTTTATATCAAAAAATAATGCACTGCATAAGAGGGCCAAAGTTCAGGCTATTTCACTTCATGAATTTGTTTCCATTTGTATTTCAGTCTTTTTCATTGATCAAAGCCTCCTGCTTGTGAGCTGAGAAGTCACACAGGGCCACTTTCAGCATCTATGGACCACAGCCTTACAAGCACTGCTGTCCCAAGATGTCCATGTTTTTTAGTGGCAGCTTTCAGAAGGAAGATGCAATAAGGGTACATGGATGTACTGAACAACTGGTATTCTCTCCTTCAGCAGCAGGGAGAGAAATTAAGCACAAACATTGTAACTCCATGCTGTCACACAGGACTCACACTGTAGATCATCAGCACAGCACACAAGTGTGCAATTGCCCACCACAGCTGCAACATCTCACCTACTCCTTGAACTTCATGCTAATGCTTTCCTACACAGACCAGGGTGTGGTTATATAGGGCTTGATAAGAAAGTAGTGAATTGAGTTACAGACTCAATTCAATGCTTGCAAAAGCAGGTCAAATACAAGCCATTATAGTAAACAACAAAATAAAGAAAAAACACCTAGACCTCTGCTAAAGTGGGTTTTGCTTATTTTTTCCACATGAGCTTCCACTAACATCAGTGCTTAAACAACGTGTAACTTCAGTCTATATCATCACTAATCTCCCCATTTTACTCTCCCTCCTCCTGAACACCAGAAAAGATGTGAAGAATGGCAAGTGCTACTTAACAGAACCAAAGGACAATCCCAGCTGGGCAAACTCAGCCTCAGAAGCAAGAAAACCAGGCTCCCAGGACTGCCACCAACACACCCAACTCTGACACCTGGGCAGTATATGAGAAAGAAAGGGCCACCACGAAAGAGAGCAAGCAATTGCTGTCTCCCTCTCGGGAGGTGGCCCCAGAGTTGAAGCTAAAAACAGCTTTGAGCAACCTGCTATGCCTGTGTCACTAGTCCATGGCAAATGGGCAGTTTTGACATTTGGCCGATGGACTTAGGAAGGTTGGCCATTTTAATTTTCAAGCTTCAAGCACAGTCTAAACTGGAACAGTTTCATCTGAATGCTTCAGAAACAGAAGTGCCTTTTCCTTCAAGGCAAATCCTTCTTAGGAACCAGAGCCCAGCACAACCTACTGGTGACCAGTTCTAAAATGTTCTGTTAAGCCAGAACTGCTCACACTGCTGTGAACCCTATTGTGTCAATACAGAAACATCAAAACTTTAAACTTTAGGGCAGCAGAAAGGATTTATTTCTACTTAAGTGACAAGCTGGAGGTGAAAGCTTTGCCATATGAAGCTTAAAAGAAAAAGCAACAATCTTCTCCTTAAGCGGTTTAAGATTGACTCACAGTTTCACCTGCTTGTGGACTTGTAAATTGTTTTCAGCTCACAGAACAACTGTATTAATTTCCACTAAATTGGACAGCAGTTTGATTAAAAGATTGAGCAAAAATCGATTTAAAATTTGCTAGCATTCTAGCACTAGTGTGATGGTGTAAGAAACCATTGCCTAGGCAAAAGGTCCATAAACCTATCACTTTATTGTATCTGCTGTCTTTTGAAGTGAGCAACCTGCTCTGCAATTCAGTTCTCATTGACAGATACAGACAAACATACCCATGTGTAAACACTCTCAATGGCTATTTTAAAAATATGCGGGAGGGAAATATATATATACCTAGCTATTTTGAAATGAAGAGTCTGAGCAACCAGAAAAACTCAAAACACATATCCATATCCTCATTTAATTACGGAGAGCAATAGGCAAATAAATGAAGCAGAAGAAAGAATCATAGAAGTTCAACAGGTTGCTTTTGCTCAAAGACAAAAAGTGGCTGCATGTTAGAAGTGAGAATGTAGGTTTCACACCCATGCATGCTCATGTACAAAGCAGTATGTAATTTTCTGCTGTTTCTCTATATGAAGCAGGTGATTAAGAGTGAACAGATTGAGAGGCAACTGTCATGTAGGATAAGTGTTAAAAGAAAGCAAGCTCATGTTATCCCAACTGCACCACCATAACACTTTCAACTACTACTTGCTTGCTAAAATGAAGCAAAATGAACAGCTAGAGAAACAAACAAGAACTGAAATAAACTCTCATAGGTAACCCTTGGTAACAGCAACTCAAAGATCTTTTAACTAAAAAAAATGTTTCTAGCAAGTTAAAAAAAATCTGCTCCTGTCTGGATATGCAGTGAGTTTCCAGGCATGCTTCATGATTACTGCAAAATATATTAGAGTTTTATTTGATCTAGATGAATGGGAAAAAGAATAATCCCTACCTCTGCTGAAGCCACTAACAGCTTATTGATAGGTTCAACTGAGTCACTTCCACGTTTTCCCTACTTTCCTTAATTTATATCTTGGCAGTCAGCAGAGATGACAAAACACAGTATTTCAGAAGGTAGGGGAAAAGCCAATACACAGCTAAAGAAAATCATACATCAGCACTTCAGTGAACCTTTTTTCTGTACTTTTGCTTTTTCCTCAGTGTGTGTCCTGACATTTTTCTAGTTATGTCTTTACAAAAGCTATCATTCAGCTATGAATTAAACATATTAACATATGCACACACTTCACTGCTCTAGCAATTCACAGATTTCTTCCTGTATTTTATGGGGGTTTGAGATTATAGTTCCCAGAAGCATCCCTTGACACAAATATGAACATAATGCACAAACATATCCATGCATAATATACATAATACTCCCATGTCTATTCTTTGATTCTTCCCTTCCCACCTTGCTTCTATTGCTGCACAAGAGAATAACATTACAGATTTCAATATATTTTTGCTTACAGCATTTCTATGTAAAGATATTCCTAAGATTTTGCAAGAAATTAAAATATTTTCAAAACGGGAAAGTTATTAGAAGGACATGTTTCTATGAGATAAGCATTCTCTCTGAATTCTAACACCTGTGGGGTTTCTTAAGATAGCTTTGTATCCAGGTCCTGTGTATAAAAGGCAAAGTGGCTGATACAAATCAAAGGCAGGACCACCCTTTAATGTAGCCAATTTAGACATGTATATTTTTATATACACATAAATATATCTGTATATATCCTGATTACATTAAAAGATAGTGCTGTCTTTAATTTATATCAATTGGTTTGCCATATAGCAGATAGCAAGATCAGAGGGGCTCCTGTGACTCTCCTGTTTTAACACTTTTTTCCAGCCCTGTATCTTCACTGTGACTTTTGCAGCCATAAGGACACTCTGGCAGAGCACTGGGCTTTCCAAACTCTGCAAATTATACTCTTGCACTTGATACCAGTAGCTGAATTCAAAATCATGAAGAAGTGAAGACTTGAATATTCCATTATTTCTTTTTCATTGTTTGTGTGGAATTTGCAAGAAACATTACTACCTATTTTTCTGCCCTTCTTACCCACATAGTAATAACAAGATAGACATCCTTTAAACACTTTTTACAAACACAAGGAAATAATGTAGTCATATATTTCCCCTTTTCCAGTGCAATATTCTTTTGTACTCTGTTACAAACAGATCTGACATTGGGCCCTGAAAGAATGAAAGAACAATTCTATTCATATTATGTGGAGAATAAACACAATAGTATAGAACATTACTATATAGATTATGTTCTGATACATGCTGGATGTGAAATCTAGAATAATATATCTTCTTTTCAGAAAAATAACCAATAAAAAGTGTAGCTTTATACTATCACAAATGTGTATACTTGCTTTTACATCCAAATTATGGAACAGGCCAAGTAACTGAAAAGTGCTAAATAACACAAGCAGAATACAAGAAAGGTGACACAGAACAAATTTAATATCAATTTGGCTGGGTCAGAATTCACAGTGCTTTCTGTGAGCACTAGCAATGTCACCCAGGCACAAATACAATGATAATGTGCAATTTCCATGTTTAACAGTAGAATAGAGCAGGATATAGGCTAGTTCTTCCCAAACAAAGGGGGACCATTTAAATACAAATATGAGACAGAAACTCTGCTTGGAAGTGACAGACAATAAAGGTAGAAAGCAATTTAGATGAGGATAAAAATAAAAATAACATTTCTGGTTCTTATGAAGAAAAGCATGGGAAAAAATCAATAGCCTTCAGGTAAGCAGACTTCTATAACCTTAGAGCCATGGTTGCTGAGGTCTAGTGGGATGGATGTCTAGAAAAGAGAAAGGAATGAGGAGAGCTGGTGACCTTTAAAGGGCATGGGTGGAAGTTATCACAGTTCAGTGGAAAGACAAGTAAGGCTTCAAAAACACTGACTTGGTTATTTCACTTTTTCAGTTATTTCAAAAAGAGAACACAAAGTAGAAATTAGCTTAGATTATTCTTTATTACCACTAGCAATTTAAAAAAAATGAGAAGGAAATGTAGAAAGACCAATCTTTGAATATTTAAGGAGAAATTAAACTTATTTGGTAAGTAATTCAGTAAGAAGACAAGCACAAAAAGAGCTGGCTTCATACACAGTGAAGAGCATGCACTGCTTTGCAGTTCTCAGTGACTGACACATTTAATGCCAGTTTGTCTCCTTTTCACTCAGGATGCCATCAGTGTTTAACATGACCAGTCCAAGTTACAGAAAGGTAAAACCTCCAGCAGGGCAAAGAGCATGTTGGATGTTTTGAAGCTGGCAGTGCTGCTGAAATACACTATTAGCATAGACTGAGGCCAGTGCCTCCATGAGTGGTGGAGCCAATCCAACAGCACACTCAAGCTGAGGGCAGAGCAGAGGAACCTGCCTCCTTGCCAGCAGTGGGCAGTTTACTGGCCCACCTTACAGTCCTAAAACCAGTGTTTGCAAAAGGCCAAAGGAGGCAGCTCAAGAACAGTCAGTAGTTATGCTTCAGATTTCATAAAAGACCTGGACAAGCTCTGAAAACTGATAAGAGGACAGAAAAACCACCTGGTGACAACTTTTAAACAGGGGAAAAGAAATGTTAGAACTTAGGATTCTGAGCCCTATGAGCTTACCTCTGATTTCTAAAAAAGAAGAACAAGAAAGCTCAAGCACCACAGAGGTGCAAATAGCACCGAGTTATTTGCACTTCTCTTCCTTTCAGGGCATAGATTCTCCTGAATGGGGAGTAAAGTAAGTATTAATGCCTTGACTTTAAGCTTTGAGTACAAAACCGTTTCAGATTATTTTCATGTAAGAATTGAGAAGGAAAGTTAAGAGGAAGCAACAAGTAGGACAAGCTAAATAGCAGAAGTATTATCAGCAGGTTAATGACGAGCTGGATCAGGGTACGGAGTGAGGTTTTACAAGAGTCAAGCCCAAAACTATTCAGTATTTCTCTACCAACCTGGATGAAAGAAACAATAGGTATGGTTACCAAACTTATTACAAATAATATCAATAAGGACCAGAGTTAGAATTCCAAATCATAATTAACTGAATTCTTACTGACTGCAATGGAGGTTAGGCACTGCTCAGTAACAGCAAACGCAAAGCTCTACATTTAGAGGCAATCCATTCACAGACACAGGAAAACACATTACTCCATGCACAGCTGCTCTGCAGAAAGAGGTCTAGGAGTTAACCGGTGTGTTTTGTGATCCAAGAGGAAATGCATAATTGGAATAGGTTTTGTCAACCCTGTGAACTTCTTCACTCATTTAAGTGACTGAGTTGCCTTCAGCAAGAGAGTCCTGCCCCATTCTGGGCACTCAGAACGTGAACCAGCTGGAAAAGGCAATAAGAATAATCAAAGGCTTGAAATTCAAGTTACTGAGTTTAGAAGGTTGAAGAAGAAAGTGGCCAAAAAACCCCAAATGTACATCAGAATAAACTGATGCCATTGTCAACAGAAAATAGCGATCCTAAAGGTTTAAAGCTCTATGTTACATGCCAACAAAAAAGTCTTAGCATCCAAGACTTTCAGAAATGGAAGACAGTGCCTAGAACCATTTCAGTTTGACAGCAGACTGCGCACTTCTCTATGGCAGACAGGCAGAAGCAGTATCACATTGATCGTCTAATTAAATCCAAAAAAAATAATCAAGTAAAAAGAGTTGTAGTTGGGGGTAGAGGTGAGTAGCTGTCCTATAGAAAGTGTTATGTGAATTATTTTAATTACATTTGTGTTTGGTTGGCATGGCAAGGTTTTGATAGCAGGACTCTACAGGGGTGGTTTTTGTAAGAAGCTTCTAGGAGCTCCACGCACGTCCAACAGAACCAGTGCCAGCTTGCTATAAGACAAACCACCACAGGCCAAGGCCAAGTCCAAGTCCAACAGCTGCAATGGTAGCACCACTGCAATAATGTAGTGAAAAAGAGGTAAAAACTGCTCCTCAATAGCAGCTGGGAAAGATGATTGCGAACATGTGAGAGAAACAACCTTGCAGCCACTGAGGTCAGTGCAGGAGTGGCAGGAGGTGCTCCAGGTGCCAGAGCAGATTCCCCTGCAGCCTTGTGGTGCAGACTGTGGTGAGTCACACTGTGCCCCTGCAGCCCGTGGAGGTTCATGGGGCAGAGATCCACCTGCAGCCCCTGGAGGAGTCCAAGTCAGAGCATTTGGATGGCTAAGGCTGTGACCCCATGGGAAACCTGCATTGGAGCATGCAGTGGTCCTGTGGTCCCATGGAGAGAGGAGCCTATGCTGGAGCAGGTTGGCTGGCAGGACTTGTGACCCAGTGGAGCAGTCTGTTCCTGAAGGACTACACCATGTGGAAAGG
The DNA here is from genome assembly GCA_013397865.1 of Struthidea cinerea. Taxonomy (NCBI): domain Eukaryota; kingdom Metazoa; phylum Chordata; class Aves; order Passeriformes; family Corcoracidae; genus Struthidea; species Struthidea cinerea. Next base: position 136,843 of record VZTI01000490.1, on the reverse strand, counting down.
GACACACACTGGAGCAGTTCATGAAGAACTGCAGCCTGTGGGAAAGACTCACATTGGAAAAGTTCATGGAGGTTCACAGATCCTCCTGTAGGAGGGACCCCACACCAGAGAAGGGGAAAAGTGTGAGGAGTCCTCCCCCAGCAGAGGAAGGAGCAGCAGAGACAACTGTGATGAACTGTAGTCTCCATTTCCTGTCCCTCTGCCCCACTGGAGGGGAAAAGGTAGAGAGAATTGAGCTTAAAATTAAGCCCAGGAAGAAGAGAGGATTGTAGGGTAGGTGTTTTGCAATTTAGTTTTTATTTCTCATTACTCTACTGATTTGCTTGGCAAGAATTTGTATTAATTTCCTCAAGTCAAGTCGCTTTTGCCTGTGACTGTAATTGCTGAGTGATATCTCCCTGTTATTACCTTGACCCACGAGCCTTTTATTACTTTTTCTCTGCCTTGTTCAGCTGAGGAGGGGAGTGATACAGCTGCTTGGTGGGAATCTGGTATCCAGTCAGGGTCAAAAGCACCGCAACAGTAAAGATGTCTCATACCGCAGGCAGCCCTCTTTTCCTTTCTGATTCACAGTGCCTTCTACATCCAAACTGTGTTTTCCTAACCTTTAATCTCAGAAGACTGCCAATTTATGGTACGTATTCTTTGCAAATCAGACATTACCCCTCCTTTCAGGAACTGAATCATGAAAAGGAAGAACAACATAATCTAGTACCATGTTAGTATTTGTGAGTTTGCCACTGGAAGATGGGATTAAAGGATCGGAAGACACCTGATCAATGCTCAGTCTCAAAGTTAAACATCACTTCAAGCACAACAATGCTTTCTCATGCCAAGCCATCATCTCTGCTAAAATTATCTCTATGTATTGCCCACGGTGGTATTTCTCACTTAGGCAGACTATTCAAATGTGATACCAGAAATGCAGCAGTAGGTGGCATAATTACACTGTGATCTGGGGGAAATTCCAGCTTCACTCTTCTCTTTGTCTAAGTCAAGCAGACCAAATTTTTTTTTTTTTTAAAGGGTGCTCTATACCCAAAATATTTTGCTCTCCAACTGAGGAAGTATGAAGCTGGCCGAACAACTATAAGAGCAGAAACAACACAGGGGAAAGTGGAATTGTTTTCTTGTAAGAAAGCTGAGTGCTAGGCCCAAATTCTTGTAATAGTGGTCAGAATCAAGCTGGAATTCAGTGTTTATATTCCTTTCTTTTAACTGAAAGCAATAAAATTTTCAGAAAAGAAGTCCATTGAGTTCTTATATATTTATGTAGATAATGTGGATAACATTACCCACTCTTGCTTTAAGACTATTTTCTTTCATATAGATTTTAAGGGAAGGTTGGTTGGACAATACAGCTTTGGTGTTTCCTAAGGAATCATAACTCCATTTTGAATTAATTATATATCAGAATTTTTCCCTTGGACTTCTCAGCTGTCATTGATTTTCAAAAATTTCATGTGAAGTTATTTTAAGTTACAGTAAAATCCCTCACTGCATTTCAGGCTATGATTTCAAAGTGATAAGTAGATATTAAAGCATGTGAAAAATGACACCAAATACACAATATATTCAGCATGTGAAAAACAACCTAATATAACAGTTTCTGAGCCACAGGCAACAGTAAAACTAAATTTTTGCTACCAGTAGGGGTTAGTAGTACATTAAAGAAAACTGAATTGTGTGGTGCCTGTTTCCTTCATCCTTAAGAATGTTTTAAGGTACTTGCTGTCTTGCAAAATACTTTGATTTTTCCAGAGTGCAGAATAAACTGTTGAGTAGATGTCAGCATTATCCTGTTCATATACAGTTCTCATTCACTGAATCATAATCTCAGAAGGAATCAAAACATGTGAAGAAAATATGCTCAAAACCAGCAGTAGCATCAGTGTAGCTAATAGTCCTAATATGTGACATAGCACCTGGAGTGCTCCAGAGGCAGCACCAATCCGTGTTAAATTTCCTCCTCAGGATCACCACATGTCCCCTTTCTTCAGCTATCTTTACTGCTGCCTTTCCTCATTTAGAGAAATAACACAGCAAGTCATATTGTCTAGAAACTCTTTTATAACTTATGCATAAGTTTTGAAGACTATGGGCTAATATGACATTCTTACAGGCAGGTTAGGCAGAGAGAAATATCACCACCTCCTCCCTATTTCATTATCTCTCCTATCTCTTGCAAGCAAGAATAATTGGCTTCTAATTTGCACTCAGAATTTGGGTTATCTTCCTTGTGGCACACTGGGTACACACACTTTTCCTAGGCCAGAGGACACTGCTGCAGTCTTCAAGGGGTGCCTCTCTCTTCTAGAAGATCCTCTTAGACCACCTTTAGGCAAAAATACCCACAAGAGAGGAAAGAGCTGGATCCCCTTTTCTAAGACTTTGCCAGGGAGGATTTGAGATCTGGAAAAAGAAAATATTGTTCCAGTTCCACATACCTGTTCAGGTTTTTATTTATATCAGTTGTGATGGAAGCTAAGAGGCTCAGGTGGACAAGTTTTTTCTACCTTGTGCACTGCAGTAGCATTAATTACACAGTCAAACTTCTTTCTAGAAGACAATAATGAGTGGCTCTGGATGCTGATGCTTATTGAATAGAAGGTACTCAGCACTATCATGTTGCTCTTACTACTCAGTGCAGACTCACATTTTAGTATATTCCTCACATTTATTCTGAATATCGACCCTGACATCAGCTCAGCTTGTTAGACTCTGGTGCTAAAAACACAAAGGTTGTGGGTTCAGTCCCCATGTGGGCCAAGAGTGGGATTTGATGATCCTCATAGGTCCCTTCCAAGAGAATATGCTGTGATGCTGTGACCTACTAACTTTTGTGTGAAAGTCAAGTGTCTGTCATCCATCACACTGTCTTAGTGTGCTCCTCCAAATACTCCACAAGGTAAAGGACCATTATGATTCTTTTGCTTTTACTGATGATAAATGAAAGCATGGCAGTCAAAGTTAACATTATGATGACAAACTTTTTCAAGTCAGTAAAATGTGATTTTTCAAGTTTTCAGGACAGAATTTCCATTTACTAAAGTTTAGTTGTGAAATCTCAATGTGTATGTGAACTGGCATGCTCAGGGTCAGAAGTAACATGCAAATAATTAATGAGGGGTTTGGCTTGGAGCTCTGCTTTTGGGTTGTTCTGTTTGGTTTATTTGCAGGAGTTTGGCTTCAGAGACCTATAAAAATTTCAGTAAGACTTTGTGCAATGGAAATTTAATTCTCAAGAACACATTTCATCTGTCTTAGTTTTAAGACCTCTCTTCTCTACATCAGTCATCTAATACTCCTGTCTACATATCGTTCAATCTCCACAAATCATTGAAAGGTTTGATCTCATACTCCAAATGTTTATTATTATTTTCTTGTTAACACCATTACTGTTCAGTATACTGTGCAAGCATACTGACTGTTCAAAACACAGTAGGAAGAGCACCCTCTCAGAGACTGTCCTTTTACTTACACGTGAAGATGCACCATGTCTTGCAGGAAATTGTAGTATTTCCAAATCATCTTTTAAGAGTGCTTGGGAATAACCCACCTACACCCTTATGCTACTTTATAGCATAAGCCTCTATGTTGCATATCAGAAACTGTGAAATGAACAGTTCCCCTGCATTTGTCTCCCAGCCCCAAACTGCATATTTCAAATGCATATATCCAAACTGACTAAATTAATCAATAATACTCGAACAATTGAGGGCATTATCACAGTGAACAGTATTAATGCTGCCAGAGGGAAATATTTCAATGCGGCATGATTGCAAGGGACTCCAGATCTTACAGATTCTATTCTTATGCTCAAGTCAAATCGAGTTGTACCTTGCAAGGATTTAATTGTTTTTTAAACAAAAAACTTGCTTCAGAAAAAATGTTTCACAACAGAATGTGTTGTGTGAGTGTTTCTGTCCTTTCTCCTCTACCCTTACAGTCTATCCTGGAAGTTCAAAGAAGTTTCCTAAATTAAACAAATATTCATAATTAAGCTCTCTTCTCACAATTATTTCTTGTTTATAGGAAATGGAAACTGGACAAGTTTTTTTCCACACATAATGAAGAGACTATGGCCTTCTCCCACACTCTTGCAATATTCTCTCTTGGAAAATCCAGTCCAGTTACTGCGATTTCCTGCTGTTTTTGGGGGGCATTGGGGTGCTTTATTGTTTGGGTTTTTTTAAGTGAAGCCACCTAGCTTTTAGCTTTTGTACTTTTATTTCTGTTACTGCCCTGGCTGAACTCTTCTTTACTACAGGCAGATGTTTTCAAGCTCTGTCTTACAAGTGTTCTCTGAAAGCTGTCAGGCACTTTTACATATTTATCTAGTAACAGGTGTTGTCTTGCCCAGGGTTTTTTCATGTAACATCTGTCCCAATTCCCTATTTGCCCATAAGAGTTAAGTCCTGTGTGCCTCACAGGATATAAAATTGTTCTCTGGAAACAAATAAACTTTTCTTTTGTGTCAGTGGATTCCCACAGTATTCTAAAACTACTGTTCTGTCAGGACACTAGACAATGCACAGCTGATATTAAAACAAAAACAAAAACCAACCAACTAAAACCCCAAACAACCAACAAAAATGTTAACAAGTCAGTACATTACGCACTACATTAAGCCTGAGGAATTCCTGTTACACTTAAAGAGTAACCTCATGACAGCTGTATTGCAGTCCCTGATCTTTGTCCATACTAGGCAAACTCTCATAAGGTTTGCAAATGTAATATTGATGTAAGCTTTTTCCATCCTATAAGTAAAGGTGTGTCTCTCCTTCTACTAATGGTAAGGGCCAATACAATTTTTTTTCTGGACAGCAGCTTGGATCTCCACATGTTCATACACTACAGTTTCTTTTCATCTACAGATGACAAATTCTCAAGTCATCTCTACTGTTTCAGGCACTATCTACCTTCAGAAATGGACCAAACCCACTATCTGCCAAGTTTTGTGTTTTAGCTGTTTTGTGAAGCATACATGGCTCTTCAGAGTTTTCATTCAATATCTTTTATTTTATTGAATACATCTTGCAACTGAAATCATCTCCTTAAGTCTTGCTGCAGCTCCCTCTGATCAGTAAAATCATATCCTCCAAGTTTAATTTTTGCGAAGAACACCAAATTCTTCAAGTTCCTATGTTTACGTACAGAGTTGACTCTACAGAACAGGTCCTTCCTTGTAACTGAAAGCCATAACAGGGTAGGAAGCCCCTCAGATATACCATGTCACTACAGCATGTAGTGCAGCAGTGTAGTTCTTCCTGGAAACCTGCAATATCATTTACTATTTATATTTGCAGGGTTAAACATTATTTAATTTTTCCAATCTCTTTTTTTTATTATTATTTCATGTCTTAGCACACTATCATGTGCAGTGTGCAGTAATTATTCAAAAATATGACGGTTTACGCAGTTTTGATTTCAGACACTTCTAAGGTACAGAAAGCAAGCTTTCACACCACCCATTCCTCAGGTGCTTGTGATCTGCAGCTCTACTGCAGCAGCAGTCAAGGAATCAGCCTGCAAACACTCAAGAGACACAAGCCTCTCCTGAGGAGAGCACTGCCTCCCCAGAAAGCAAGACAGCAGAGCTACTACTATTCAGTGTCTTTCATTTTTCAGTACCTCCTAATCAAGTATTGTGCTACTCAATAAAGGGATACCACACATGCCTTTTTCTGTCTCTGGTTTGGGGCACCTGCAGTTTTAAAAGCACTTGAATATCATGCTCAAGATTAATTCAACTGCTGCTTCATAAATGCAAGCGAATGACTCCTTCATATTTTTGCAACAAACTGTAGCTCTCCTGTTTTGGAACCGAACTTTTCATCTTCAGCTTCTTGTGATATCTTTAGACTCCATTCCAAAAAACTAGCACAGAAATAAAGTTTTACAGTCACTTTATTGAATCAACAATCTGTTGTTACAGTGCTAATTTGGGAAAAGTGTTTGAAAATACTATGTAGCAAAACAAACACTGCACAGAAAATAATCAAATAATATAATACAGATGCAAGTCATTGGCAGATCAGTTCAGAGCTATTGAGGCTTAATATGGTTATTAAAATTAAATTATGATTATGAAGTAATAAGTTTCAATACAGCATTAGGACTTGCTCATGAAGTAACAGCTGTCAGAAAAAAAACAGACTGTCAGAAAAAACTTCAGGATTGTGGCAAAGTGCGTACAGGTGTGTGTATGTTTCTGCATGTGTGAATGGTCCAAAATGAAAACATTTGCAAATTGAGTTCTCCTTTACGGAGTGCTTAATTTAAAATGTTTATAAGACATAACAGATTTTGTCGACTTGCTTCCCGAATTCTAAATATAAAATGAAAGCATGGGATCCCACGCAAAGAAATTGGAGGCAGACATTGCATGCCTCTCATTTGTATTGTTTGCAAAATGCATTTAGTGGTTTAATTCCAGTTGCTCCTACAGAGCAGACATGGGGAGCCTGCTGTAATCTGGGAGCATCACAGTACAAAAGGAATGCTGCTGAAATCACGGAACTCTTGTAAGGCTTGAGTAGAAGGAACTGGACACGTTGCACATGATAGCTGGGTCTTGCCACCTTTCTACACCTGCAGTCAGGCACAGCAGCTCTGCAAGCCTCTGGGGCTGTCCTGCCTCCCTTCGGGCACACATTTTTTCCCATGGCTGTTCATTCTGGCAGTAGCCCCTGCTCTGGCCATGCCAGGGCCACCGCATGCCCAAATACCAGATGCCCCTCCTAGCCCGAGCTGCACGTGCAGCATAAATTCCGATGTCCAGGCTAGGAGCCACCCCACAACCCCAACAGGCTGGGTGCTGGCTGAAGCCCCAGACCTGTCCATCACCACTCTGGCTCAAGAGGCTCTCAAGCAGAAGCTCCAAAGCCACTACTTCAGCAAAAATGACAAGGACACTTCTGCATGGAGGAAAGGTGCCCAGATGGCTAACCTGCACAGTGGGCCACTTGAGACCTAATGCTGCAGTCTTCCCTCTTGGTCCCTGGCCAACATCTCCTACAGACTCTGCACTGCCCTGCCATTGCCTACAGCATTTCACAACAGTTGGATTTATTGCTCGAGTCCTGAGTCCAAACACCTGCAGCTCTGGAAAAGAAAAGTGAGAACTGCTATTTGTCATCTTCCCCTCTTGCTGCTGCAGCATGCCAGGACACAGGCTCCAGGCTGCAATGTCACCACCATGGAGCATCACAGTGACATTTGAGAAGTTCCCCTTGGACCTTGCAGCCAGCCAGTGCCAGTTCCTTGGCATCTGCTGTCTGGCAGGCCCAAGCCCAGCTGCCCAGGGAAATGCCTATGGCTAGGAATCATTCTGCTCTAACCCTGAGAAGACGGTTTGAATGGGAGCCATCTCCAAGAAAAGCATAATCTGCTTCTGCTCAAGATGAGTACCTTCAGCCAAAAGACTCAGCTTCTCCTGTCCCTGCAGGATGGGACAAGAAAGCACCTTGTAATGCTGGTCTAGCATCCCTCTAGGAAGAGAAGCATTTCCAAACATGCACTGATGACCAAAATACCAACAACAGAATCCATCTCCTTTGGTCAGAGGAGCGCTCTGGTGAAGCAGATGACTTTACCTTTCCAAGCAGACATACGCACTCCCCCCTTCTTAGATTCATACACACGCACATATTTGTGGACTCCCCAGGAACCAGCATGGACCCTCCTGTCTCACATACAGATTCACAGAACATCCTAAATTAAAAGGGACCCCACAAGGATCATCAAGTCCAGCTTGTAAGTACATGGCCCATACAGGGATTGAACCCACAGACCTTGGTGTTATTAGCACCATGTTCTGACCGAATGACCTAATCTCCTCTCAGTATCCCTTCACGGATGTCAGCCTTCTTTTAATTCTGCATCACCTGAGGTACAAGGTGGAGCATCTGGAAGTTGCAGTTCTGATGCAGCACAAGTATAACCCTGTGACTGGTGCACAACCTCTTGCCCCCACGTTTTCCCAACAGTACACCAAGACAGTACACCTAACAGACTTTTAGCGTCTCAGCATCTTTTTGCAACAGTTGTTTCCTCTGCATGTTTACAAGGACAGGCCTCCACTCTGTGAACTTATCTAAAATTACATACTCAAAGTTACAGCATTTAGGCATCTGATTAGGTCAACCTGGAAATTTACAGATTGTTCCTGTGGTTTAGCGTGTGCACCTATAATGTGTTCTCCTTCTGCCTTCTCTTATTTTATTGAAATCATATCCTAGAAATATGAAGATTCAAGAATGAGAACAGTAATTTACTAGTGAGCCTCAGCTCTTTGCACCCTAATTTCAAATAAAAATGAAAGCCCATTCCTGATCATCCAAGGTAGAGAACTATTTGATTGAAAAAAGAATGTATTCCAATTACATAAACCATACATTTGTATAGACTATTAAAAAACTTTCTTTCAAATTTTTTACCTTTTCTTTGTCAGTATTAGCTGTATTTTCACATACAGAAGCATTTCACAGCTGTAGCCAGCCATTAGCTCAGTTTAGAATGGCATTTCTAACTCTACATGTGAAATTGAAGAGACTATTGCTCTTTTTAGTACAGCAAGAGCACATTTTTTATCCAAAGAACTAAAACAAGTATACAGAGACTAAATGAGATATCAAGAATAAAAGCCAAAGCCTCATGGGGCAGGCATGCATTTTTGATACTGCATTGCCCAAAATCAAAAAGCAACACAGGACTCAGTGCAGCCTTTGCTGTGTACCCTCAATATAAGCAACACAGGCCAGGACAGCTTTGCTTTCTTCACTGCACTCCTTGCACATTTCACCAACATACTCTTTAACCTTTTAATGACTAGGTATTCTGAACCCTGGAATAAAAACGGGGCATCATGAATTTCATATACCAGCTGAAGCTCCTCTGAGGATAAGTAAACACAGGCATGTTCAGCTAGCAGTTTTATCTAGCTTCATAACAGGCCTTGGAGATTACATATCACCATCTGCACACTTTGGATTTCATTTCCATGGTTTGGGATAAGCTGAAAGGCCAATTTGCCAACAGCACACAATTGCTTGCATTTTGATTGACTGGCAGATGAGGGAAGAGTTTTGTATTTATTACAATGAAGTCCATTCAATAAGTAACACTGGTAGCATTGCTAAAATTAATAGTTCCTTCTTGCCAATGGTGCTCTTGCTGAAAGAAGTGTGCTGACACCCTTCTGCCTTCCTGCACACAAAGGCTTCATACAATAAAATCAAACATAATAGGAAATCAAAACACCTCCAAGTCTTTCCTAGTGCACACTAGCACATCCAGTTGTTACCATAACAACAACAACGAAAGATACAGTGGATGAGACTTTACTTTTAACACTGAAATACCTGGAGAACTACTTTCCTCAGGAAAAAATCAAGAGGATACTACATATTCTCTTCTTCAGTTGCAAAAGGACTGCAACCTCTTACAAGCTGAAAAGCTGCTTGAAGAAGGAAATCTATAAGAATAAGGATGCAATTTAACAGAGGAAAAGAATATACTAATAGTCAGATTTGGAAAATTTGAAGCAAAATTTCTTCCAGCCTCAACACTCTAGCTGTGTCGAGGTCAAAGAAACCATGCCAAGACACACAAGGTCCACTAAAAAGATGCTTGTTCCTGTATCTATACAACTAAATCATGAAATTTATCACTTATGATGAAGCAGAGCTAAAGCACATTCAATCTGTGTTTTAATTTCTGCAATACTGTTTCTCAAGACCACAAAGCTTGTTCTTACAAGAAAAAAGCACAAATTGTTAAATAGGATGCAAATACGGGCAATCAGCAATCTGGCTATGCAGAATCCTGACTATGGACTTTGTGACTGTCTGTATGCAAGAGGCAGAACTACTCACTGCTTAGAGAAATTGGGCAGAAAAATTCAGTCTCCATATTAGCAAATAAAGTCAAACACTGCAGAAGCCTTCAAAAGTCATGAGTTCAGAAACAGATGGATGCAGGTGAAAAGAAGGTAAAGTAGAACACTTCAGCATGTTTCATGGCAAAATTGATATTTCTGACCCCTCTTCTATCCATCTCCTTTGAGAAAGTGTAATTTATAAAATGCTGTTCAGATACTTTTGGTCCTAAAGAATCTCAAAGTAAGTTTGGGGTCCTTTTTAGCCAAGGGCTGAGGAGTTCTTTTGAACGTGCATAAGCCAAACAAGAAAATCACGCAAACACTTTTCCCCCCCATAAATAATTCTAATTGAGAGTTTGCACTGAATTTTCAGAATTTAAGAGGTACTTACTTCCACATATAATTTCAAGTACTCCATGAGTAGCATTTTTTGCTAATACCAACCAACACTGTATGTACTTCCATACCAGCTTTTTGTGTGTGCTGGTTTCAGCTAGAAACTCTAGGGGTAGAGTTAATTTCCGTTCCTTCACAGTGGCTGGTGTGGGGCTGTGTTCTGGATTTGTGCTGAACACAGGGTTGATAATACAGAGATGCATTTGTTATCGCTGAGCAGGGCTTACACAGAGCCAAGGCCTTTTCTGCTGTTTGTCCTGCCACGCTGGTCAGGAAGTTGGGGGTGCACGGGAGGTTGGGAGGAGACACAGCCGGGACAGGTGACCCCAACTGACCAAAGGGATATTCCAGACCATATGGCACAGTGTCCAGTACATAAAGCTGGGGGGAAGAAAGAGAAAGGGGGGAACATTTGGAGTGATGGCATTTGTCTTCCCAAGCAAGTGTTACACATGATGGAGCCCTGCTCTCCTGGAGATGGCTGAACACCTGCCTGCCATGGGAAGCCGTGAAATAATTTCATTTTTTTGCTTTGCTTGCGTAATGGATTTTTTTTGCCCTATTAAACTGCCTTTATCTCAACCCACAATTTTTCTCACTTTTACCTTTCTGATTCTCTCTCCTCTGACGGGGCATGAACAAGTGGCTGCCTGGAGTTGGTGGCTGGCTGAGATGAAACCACAACACTGTGTCACTTCTATTTCTCCAGCTTCAAGTGAGGTTTCACTTAGCTATGCAAGCTCTGTGGTCCCAGCTGAATATTGCTGAAAGATTGTTATGCAGGTTTACATCCAGAGGTTCAGTCTGTCAACATGTTCTACCACTATCATACTCCTTTGTCTTTTAGTACTAAGGGGAGCTACAAAGGAAGGAAGCAATATCCAGACTAAGTGTATCTGTGCATACGAAGACATCTGAGACAGACATTTAATGGGAAACAGGTTAAGAGCTTCACACTATCAGGTATACTACTACGGGGGGGCGGGGAAAGCAAAAGCCAGATGCCTGAATTATTCCCAGAGATCTCTCAATTCATAAAGAAGCTTCAGTGTCCTGATCACATTTCTGTTTACCATCCTGGCAAATGAAGGACTGTTACCAACAGGCAATCAAAGAACAATCTTGGCAACAGACATAAAACCAAGTTTGATGCACGGACAGACTACTGCACCATCTGCATCTGCAAGCTCATATCATACATTAGGCAGTCTGGATTAGCTTTCATCATGCCAATAAATGTATTGCAGAAAGCAGACAAGCTATGGATTATAGAGTTATTGTGAAGGGTTTGTGACTAAGCAAAAATTCCCTAGCACACACCAAAACAGTGCTTCTTTCAAAATCAAAATTCCAGAGCTAAACCTCCTTTGATTACACGTTTTTTCCAACCATATTCAGAACATATTCAATTCTTGCATTTCAAAAGCAGATCAGATTAGGAGCTATTATGTGTTACTTTCCATAATTAATTTCAGATACATGATTTAATACACCAAGCATGTAATATTTTAAAGCTCTTCCATATGAATGGGATTATGAGAAATACCCTAAGACCTGCAGGATGTGCTGGGAATGAACAGATCAAGAGCAGCCCTGCCAAGAAGGACTTGGGGGTGCTGGTGGATGAGAGGCTGAACATGACCCAGCCACATGCACTCACAGCCCAGAGAGCCAAACATGCCCTGGGCTGCATCCAAAGCAGTGTGGGCAGCAGGGGAAGGAGGGGATTCTGCCCCTCTGATCTGTTCTGGTGAGACCCCACCTGGAACACTGCATCCAGCTCTGGGGTTCTCAGCACAAGAAGAATGTGGACCTGTTGGAACAAGCCCAGAGGAAGGCCAGGAAAATGATTAGAGGGTTGGAGCAGCTCTCATATGAGGAAAGTCTGAGAGAGTTGAGGTTGTTCTCTCTAGTGAAGAGAAGGCTCTGGGGAGATCTTATTGCAGCCTTCCAGTACCTGAAGGGAGCCTATGAGCAAGTCACAGAGAGACTTTCACAAGGACATCAGTGGCATGACAAGGAAGAATAGCTTTAAGGTGAAAGCAAGTAGGTTTAGGTTAGGTATTCGTAAGAAATTCTTTACGGTGGCAAGGCACTGGAACAAGTTGCCTAGAGAAGACGTGAATGACCCATCCCTGGAAGTGTTCAAGACCAGGTTGGAATGGGACCCTGAGCAATCTGATCTAGTGGAAGATACCCCTGCCTGTGACATGAGGGTTGGAAATAGATGGGCTTTAAGTCCCCTTCCAACTTTTTTATGATTCTGATTCTATGAATTCTTCACCTTAACTTTTATAGCCTCCCTTATAAATAACAAACCACAAACATCCCCATCACAAAATAAGATATGGGTTAGGTATCAGGATGTCAGAAATACTTATACGTGGTGGACACATGTTATCAGTTATCCAGTAATCTCAAATGTAGAAAATGCAATATTGACACACAACATAGACATCATCAAGTAAAAAGCCGCATAATAAACATACTTTTTCTAGAAAGCAAAAATTTATGAAACATCCCTCTGTTTATAAATTTCTTGATTTTGCACTAAAACTAACAACTCACAAAAAAAAAAAATTATTAAGAACCTGTTTTGACATCTGGCTGCCTTCAGATATCGACTTCCTTGTTTGTTCCATCATTCTTGGCTCAACCACTTAAAGTAGCTCTAACTTAAATTCTTGCAAAAATAATCTACATTTAAGACACTTTATGAGAGTCAGAAGGGTGAATGACTCACAGTGGAAAAAGTTTTCTTTGAAAGAAAGACCATTGCAGAAGAGCTCTGCTAACTATTCATAAATGCACTGCAGAGATAATCGAGAGCATTCTCAAATGGGGAACATTTGTAAAGGATGCTTTTAACTGAAATGTTATCAGAATAGCTTTCAGAAAAATTAAATCAATCAATGAATTCTTAAAGATCCTGAACTCACCCCAAGCTGTAGAAAACTCATGCACTAAATTTCTGTGTAATGCTTTCAAAACTGACTGCGGGATCTGCAGCCTACCATTTGCATGAGGTCCCATCCCAAGCACATGGGAACTGGTAGCTGCAGCACCAGCAAGAGAAGTGCGAGTGTGGGGTCCCTGACTGCGGCTCCGCGGGAAGAGAAAGGCAAACGCCCCCCAGCACAGGCCACCAGGGCGGCAGCGACCACTAGATGGTGCTGCTCGCCCACATATTTAATACTTTTGTCTTTGAAAAAATACAAAAAACCAGGACAGGAAAATAACCCACTGAGGGCAGAGATTTTTGTAAAAAAATAAGAAAATAGCATGAAGTTTCAGAAGATTTTTTTTTATCAGGTTTCTCCTCATCACTCGTGTGAATGGTACTGCCCTCCATCACATCTCTTTCTTGAGGCAACACTAGATCAAAAAACTAAACTTTGGCCTAGTGGGCTTAGAGATATGTTCTCTCTTTTTTAACTGTTGTTCTCTAAAATAATCCAATTCTCAGGCTGCTCTAGTGATAATGTGTATTATTCAACCACATATTAAATTATAGCCTGGAAGAGACCTCTCATTTTATTAAGTCAACGAAACAGTCACGTTTGAAAATAATTTACGTTGCAGATTAAATAAAAAACAAAACCTATATTGTAGGAAACAGAATGTGACCTTTTGTTTTCTGAACGTTTTCCAGTTTACTCACTGATAAATATCATAAGTTCACTGCACACCACGGGGAAGTTTAGTTTTTCCAAATGGCTTATTCCATTTTGTCTTCATTTCAAAGTAATAGTCTATGCACTTCTATAAACCTTGAGGGCATACCAGGGAGGGGCAGGGGGGGAAATATATAGCATTTTCAGGAAATTTTGGTTTTAAAATGGCAGCTTACCCACAAAATATGGTAATTTTCTCCTGGAAAAAGAAAGTTACACACACACACACCCCCAAAAATTATACACATAGGATTAGGAGGTGAGGAATAACGGGTTGAGTCACAGGGAAATTTTACTGAAGGAGCAGGGACAATGTGTGTAAAGCACTAAGCTATTAACATTCAGCAGACTGCATCAGAAGAATAACAGTGATGCTGAAAGACAGTGGAGGCATCTTTATTAGCAGATTCAATAGAATTTAGAAATGCTCTTATTGCTGGAGGCGTAAATAAAGTTTGCAGAGAAGAATTCAGGACAGCAATTGTAGATGACCATGGAAGAATCACATTACAACCTGCCTTTCCTGGCTGCCCATGGAAAGCTCAGAAACAAGGCTGAAACACAAAGTTAGCTTCAATATGTTAGGCAAATAACAAATTTGCCTGAGTAACAAAACATGGAAAGCAAATCAGCTGATGAAAACAGCTGTTATACATGCAAAGTTACCATCACACTTCTAGAACCTAGTACGAAACAGTGATTTTCAACAGTGTTCTTAAGGGCTTTGTTTTAGAGACAAGACAAGAGGATGTAGCCTCAAGCTGAGCCAGGGGAGGTTCAGGATGGACATCAGGATGAAGTTTTTCACTAGAAGGGTTATTAAGCATTGGAATGGACTGACCAGGAAGGAATTGGGGTCACTGTCCCTGGAGGTGTTCAAGAAGAGACTGGACATGGCCCTCCGTGCCATGGCTTACTTGTCATGGTGGTGTTCAGTCACAGGTTGGACCTGATGATCTTGGAGGTCTTTTCCAACTGTCATGATTCTACGATTCTATCACACAGGATTAACAAAGCCTTAGAATGGTGGGCATAAAATGCACACTTCTTAAACTATGCAACAATTCTGATTACAAACCAAAATTGATTCAAAGTATGACTGCAGAGGTTTAATTTAAACTTTCAGACATAAAACTGACAAAAATGTTAAAGGTTACCAAGAAAAAAAGCAAGTTAGAAAATAAAATATTTCTGATATTTTCTGTCTTTCATTAACATGAATAACTTACTACCAGATTACATTATTCAGCAAATTAATAGGCAATATTTATTATAATTTTTAATTGCTAGTAATTAAAAACATCAACAGCTAAGTTGAAGATTTTAAAAGCCTTGAAGTATTGTTTCCAGTTTTACTGGAACACTGGGCTGTGTCTTCTGTTTAAGCATAAACAGCCTTTGTTCACTTAGGGTACTACTATACTACCAATAACAAATTGACAGCTTGGCATAGAAAACTGACCTACAAAACACAGGTTTCAGCATAAAAGATTGTTCTGCGCACATCAACAACTTCTTATGCTACTAGCTTACCAGGCAGTTTACAACATATTTTATTGCTCACTATAGAATACAGCATACTAGAGAGCAATGATCGGATTAAAATTTCAATTCCTCTAATTTTTGATAATAAACTATGTTAGCACTGAAAAGTACAAAAGGGTTGCTGAATAATGTCAGATCTAGTAAACATTTTAAAAGTGCTTCCTGATATTTTCAAACATGTTTCTAAATATCCTAATTACTGATACAAATTTCTAGATATACTAATACGGATACAAAGTTGTCAACTTTGCTGCACTAATCTGTTTTAAATTTGTTCACCCTCATTCAAGAGATAGGAAAATTTGTTGTAAGAATATCAAAACAAATTTGTAAAAAAGGTTGCTAAAAATTTAAGCCCAGTTACCATCATCTGAGGAATATATGCGGACATGGACAGAATAAAATTACCATGGTTGAGCTCCTTTAAGTGATACTATCTACTGCAAACTGATCCAAACCCTAGTTTTATGTAATTCATCTAAAGTAGAAGGGTTTGCAAGGACACAGTCCTGTATTGCTGGTGAAATTGAAGAGCTGAAGTTTTGAAGGCTCTCCCTACCTCACTTATTTGAATGACATGGGGTGCTTGAACAGGCTTTTTAAACACTCAGCAGTAATTGGTAACAGAGACTAGATTGAAATCAGTCGAGTTCTTTTAACCTTCCCCAAATACCCTCACATCTTCAAGTTTCACTTAATGTAATTCTAAAAACAGGTCTACTGTTACACAACTCTCAAGGGTGGCATTAACTTCATTAGGTGCTGTTTGTACAATGTGTTAAGCTCCTCATTAGAACATGCACAGAGGTATTTTAGACTAATGAGGCTCTATTGTTATAACCTATCCCTGCTTAATTGCAATTTCTTTATAAGTAGCTGATGTGGTGTAAACTCTCTGCAATGGCAAATACTGGTACAACAATCAGTTTTAATTGATGTGTACTTTAAAATAAATCTTCCCATTAAGCTGCAGGCTGTATGCCTATTAGCCTCAGAGAATAAAAAATATTCTTAAAAGAAAAAAGAAAAATACATGTGTCCACCCATGGACCACGCCCATTTGAAGAAGAGTGCTGCAGACTCAGTCCTTTTCTGGAGCCCTACCACAGCCGGACACACAGCACCAGCAGATGGGCTCTACAGCTACCTGTGAGATAGAAGTATGAATCATTTAGGCTGGAAAAGACCTCTAAGACCACTGAGTCCAGCACTGCCAAGCCCATCACTAAACCATGTCCTCAAATGCCACTTCTATGGGTATTTTAAATACCTCCGGAGATGACAGATTACAGCTCACCACATCTGTATTTTTCAGCAGCAGCCTTCATCATCACCCTCAGTTCAGGTGATTCACTGCCTTCTCTCATGCTAGAAGAGAAGCAGACCCAGAGGTCAGTATAGACAGTCTTCTCCCACAAGGGGGGAAATGATGCTTTAGGTTTTAACTTTTATATTTTTCAAGTTCTGTACTGTTTAGTGTGTAGCTCTGAGGTTTCTTGTAGCCTGTTAATTTCGCTCTCTCATGCTAGTCAGACATAACAAAGCCTCTCCGTAATCTTCATCATTAATACAGGAAGTTTGAAAACATGACCTGGACAAACTCATCAGATTCAGCTGTGTAGATAAAAATATTAGTATTAGTATTACAGTCCTGAAGAGAATAGATCAATTCACATTTTTTAGTGCTGGGACCGATAGTACTGCAAGACTCTAGATATCATTTAGAGAATGGGAAACACAGCCATTTACAAAGCTGAATTTATTTAACTTTTTAAAGCGTACCCTACAAAGATCCAGTCTTTATTAATAGCACTGGTCTTTCAGTCAACCAGATGAAGCATTTTTTTTCTTCTTAATAACAAACCCAAGGCTCTCACTCACACAGGGCAACAAACTCAAGTGTTTTTTTCTCAGACACTTTTTGTCTTATATTTCCTTATCAGCCTCAGGTGCCCACAGATTAAAGCTTGAATTTTTAGACTTCAGTGTATCCTTATGTTAAAAGAAAACTTTGCAAAGTCTCATCTTCTAAGGTAAAGTTGCCTTTCATAACCCCACCACATTAGACTGTCTTCTCCACCTCAATGGCTTTCTTCCAAGTTCATTGGGTGAGGGTTTGTTTCTTAAAAAATCTTTTCCTGCCTGGAAGTAGAGGCTTCCAAGCACAAATATGCACCTCCAAAAGTTAAGCATAAGGGAGTTCCAGGATGAGGAAGGGAACTGGAAGTTCGTACACTGGAGTAAGTGAAACAGCATCTACTGAGGTACCACCACGCGAGAGAGCAGAAAAGACACTCTTTTTAAGAGCACGTTCCTACAGGATTACTGAAAACAATCACTGGCTTCCACAAACGTGGACACCACACAATTTATTTCATTTCTATGTACCTTAAGGTGTAATTTCTCTATGCTACATGTTCATCTACTTCTCTCACTCCACCTGACCAATATTTTGCCCCTTGCTCCACAAATTTGTCTGTGAGTTCTGGTCCCATGCAGCATTCAGAGTTGCACAGGAGGAGGCACAGCAATCCTACATGTCTGCCCATAGCATCCCACATACTCAACACAGCATTTGTGTAAGTTCAAGCAGAAACAGCACAACTGAAAACTCACTACATACAAATTGAGTGTATCTCACTATTGCAAATCAAGTATATTGTAGAACAGATCAAACCACAGTTCAAAAGGAAAACCAAGAAATCTAAGATAGAAAAAGGAACAGAATATCAAAAACTAGATATAAAATTTATCTAAAAATGTCCAAACTGATTTTAGAGTGAATAACATGTGACCCATATTTCCTTCTGGAATTATCTGCGGAAAGATGGACTTTTCACATGTCCAATTCAGAGGAAAAAAAATACCAGTTTTTGCACAGACTTGGTCCAAGCAGGAAAAGAAAAAGTTGAGACAATCCTAACCATGAAAGACAATGTCGGTTCAGAATCAGAGCAGCTGCTTCTGCGTATACCTCAGAAAACAAAAATTATGCGAGCTAAACCCATAAAGCAAGAACGCACCTCCCGATTATTCTAGGTATCATAACAGACTAATTATGCAGCCCAGTTTACAGGCCAGTAAATTCTGAGACTCAGAACAAACTGATAAAATGACCACTCCCTGCTCCTTACTAAAAAAATCCGTAAGGTTATGTGGCCACACTCCAGCCAAGATGTAAACTCTTGCAAGATTGTACGTAATAACATTCACTACAATCTCAAGTCACGAGTATGACCTTCAGCCACAAGTTCAGCAGCTGGTTCATTGTTCATTTGGTTCATTCCTGGATGGCAATAAAATTGAATGTTTTGTTCAAAATATACTTCCTGACATCTCTTTACATAATTTGCCTAACAGCATCTCCCTGTATCATCACTTCAACTTGCAATATTTAGGCAGTTTCTTAGCAGTCACCTTTCACAAGGCACAAAGGCCTTCCTAGCATATATGAAATCTCTTGCTCTGAATACCCAGATTTCAACTTTTTTGTTCCTATACAATAACATGAGAACACTTAGGAAAGACTTAAGGACTTAAAATGGGTGTAACACAATTAGCATTGTTAACATATTTCTGAATGTCTCTCTCTTCAGAAGAAATACTCCAGGGATGGAGAAAGAAAAAATAATCTATCATTTTTTTTCCTGGAGTAATTCACTTTATTGTTAATGGGAAAAAAAAAAAATCACTGTAGTAATGAGAACAAAAAAAAAAAAAAGAAAATACATTTTTCCAGACAAGTTCTAAACTTTTGGTGACAACTTCTGCGGACTGAAAATGAAGTTGTATGAGGTTCAAGGACACCAGCCACATTTTTCCCCCTCTGCCTGCCTATCAGAAACAATTGCAACAGTCCTAGACTCCACAAGATATAGTCTAGCAGATAAGTGATAACAGAGTGTCAGTGACAAAGGTCAGAATTAAAGGGCATAGTTTGATAACTGAGAAAAATAAGGATACACTTGGCCAAATATGCATGTGGAGTACAAGAAAAGTAGATTAAAGGAAGAGGAACTCAAGAAATAAAGGGAGAAAGTTGTTTTCATTGTATGAGAGAGGAACAGACAGGGTAAAAAAAAGGTACTCAGGCTTACAAGCCACTGAGCTACCAGTTTCTTCAGAACATGAAGAACAATTCTCTGGGGAGAAGTCTGTGTACAGCAGATAGCCACATCACCAGGAGTATCAACTTCTTCCCACACCTGATCCATCGCATCAGAAAGAGAAAAGATACTGGTGTCCGTTAACTACTGCTAAGAGGTCTGAAGTTAGCAGCTATGAAAAGTAGTTCTGTATCTGCCCCACATCTCTATTGGTGACATTTCTGAAAGCATCTAAACCTTCCCTGAAAATGTTTATGGATACCAGGAATCAGAAAGACAGGGCGTGATCAATGCTTCAAAAATTTGCCTAGTGGTTATAAACTACAAGGTTTTCATATCCTTGCATCAAAGTAGGGCAATCCCAAAGACGATAATACAGCTTAGATCCACTTGGAATAAAAATTGCATGAATTCAAGTCTTATCATTTATACAGGCACAACCAGGTCAGCCCTTTTGGCCTCCTAACTGCAACCAAACATCTACTATTTTCCAGCCCTAAAAGGATCTCCAAAACAGCTCAAGATCACAGTTGGGCAGAGACACTAGAAATCAATAGTAAACTCAGTTTGTACGGGCCTGATAATAAGGAGAGAAAATCATCTCTTGAGCACGTGGTAACAGCACTACCACCACTACCTCTCCGTTCCCTTTAGAAGTGCATCTTGTAGGCCTGCTCCTCCTCTTTTCATCAATCCAGGCAGTTACTAATGCCACATTCAAGACAGATAAGACCTCTTAATAAGCAGGGGCAGTGAGAGTATCAGGGCACTGTGACAAAAACCTGGTTTTCTTCACATGACCATACATAACACCAGTTGTCACTCCAACAAAGCTCCTGAGGTGGAATTGGATGTGTTACGTTTACAGACGGACTTGATTTAAATGATTCTGTGATTCTATGTAGTCAGGCCTGAGCTGACCTAAACTAACTCAATAACACCAGCTGTGTAGGCACAAGCACTTAACTCCCCAGCCTAGTACTTGACCTGGTTAGCACTGCACTAGCATGGCAAACCTAGAAACCCATCAGTACAGGCATATGCAAGTAGTCATAACTGCAGGCTGGAAAGCATAGAATTATCACTTACTATGGTGATATGGGATGGAAAACAGTAGTTTAGAAGCAGGCATGGTACCCTGTACAAAACTGCAAAACTTGAGTGTTTTGTAGAACAACAGCAAGGATGCATAAAATCGAAGGAAGGAATCATGTCATAGTTGTTCCTTGCTAAGAATGTTCCTGCAATTACCCATTTGGGGAAAAATTCAATAGCCCTCTCACTGTACTTGCTCTTTAACATACAGGAAGAAAACAGTTGCCGTTCTGACTTTTAATGAAGGGGTCGCATTACATTTTACCCTACAAATAGATTGTTTTCAAAGACAAATATGTCATATTAATGATTTGCAAGCTCACTATGTCACTGAAGTTTTCTAAACAGTTTTAAGAATGTTTCTTTCTTTGAAAAGAATAAAGACTTCCTAACCTAAGTGAATAGATATGAACAACACAACAGAGCCAAGGCAAATTCTTCTCATGACTAGAGAAGGAAAAAGTTTTTGTACTTGTTGAAGGTTGTATCACTTGTTTTATGGAAGAGTAATAAAGTACAGAGATTTTTTTCTACTTAGGCAGCCCTGGGTTTGTAGCCTATGATCACACAGGATCAAGCGCAGAGTAACAAAAAGGCTTAGATAGCAAGAAATCAAACATGTACAACATAGTGACTCAAGGAGGCATTAATTCAGACTCCAAGTAGCTTAAATACAGCTCCTTAAGTACGAGTTTCATGGGGAATGCTTAAGATGATGAAAAGCATATCTTTTATTCCTTTTCTGCCTTTTTTCTTTAAAGTCTTCTCACATTTATTTGGAATTTTCACTTCCAAGGAAGTAGCTATTTCATCTTTACCTTCCTTAGCTAATATGTTAATCCTGTATTTCAATAGTTACTTTTTCACACATTTATAGATTTCATTACTATATTCTTAATACTGATCAAAAACAAATTTTATATCAAAAAAAAGACTAGGTATTTAGTTATGCAAAGAAACCCAAAACAAAAGAAATTAAAAAAGGGAGAAAGACATCAGTTTGCTTAGATGTCTTTGCATTTACAAATAAAATCTGTGAACAGTCCAAATGGATTGTACTGTTTCACAAGCTGTTTATAGATGCTGAGAACAGAAAGAGTGCATTACATTAAACATCTTTGTTCAGTCTCAGACAAATCTTCATTGCCATGCAGGTCTGAGATGAAATTTAACAGAATTTCTAAATGCCTTGGGTGCTAAATCAGTCTATACGAGGATTTGCAATATAAAGAAAGATTGCTGATTGTTTCAGTGACTAACCTAATCATTATAGTAATCTTCAACAAACAGAAAACCATATAAGTTTGTAGTTAATGTTTGCCAATTCCTATAGAACAACTGGTTAGACAAACTGGTTTTGTCCAGTTGGGTTCCTGGCATTGAGAATTAAAATACTACCTGTATTTAAATTGAACTGCAATGATTTGACTTCATAGCAGCTACATGCACACATGTGGACCAATTTGTCACCAGAGAAGTGCAATATAATAATTTTGGCATGTCACAACAGGTGGATGTAGTTACTTCTCAAACATACACAAGTATGTTATTCGGACTCCGATACTTAGGTAAATAATTCACAAAGTAGAATTTATGATGGACCATATTACAGTTTTAGTTAGAAACATGAAAACAAAACATCATTTGAAATAGAGTTCTTGTTTTACATTCCTCAATTCATCAAAACAAGTTATCGTTATTTATAATGAAATTTCAAAGACATTGTTCACCTAGATCTGATGATTTTTGTTTTCAAGTAAACTTATGAAGTGGTGCAGATAAAAAAGAAAACTCCCTTATGATGTCACAACACTACGTTACTCATTAACTGATTTTTAAACTTAGTTTGAGCTGGAGTCACACCAAGACAGCACTTCCTACAGCAGTGAAAAGCTGTGTGTTTCAAGGATCGCTCTAGAATTGAACTTACCTAAGTCTGAAGTTAGCTCCATTAAAATGCTGAAACAAGGAAGCTCCTTGGAGGACTCAGTTTTTCATCCTGAAAGTCAGAACAGCTTCCGAAAGTCAAGTAATGACACGCCAGCCAGTCCTACGGAGAGTGTTGGATCAGTATTTATAAGGTAAATCCCAATATGTTTGGGTGTTTCGCATGTGCTCGATGATGGGGGAACAGTGCAGCAACATGGGAGGGCACTGGGACCAATGCACGAATGAAAATACCCAGATAAGGAAGCTTAATATGAGTATGCAATGCACGCAGAGAAGGTAATTTTGCGTATGTTACTGATTGCACTGGGGAGCACTACTGTAAAGGAGAAACTTGTAAGGGAGGACAGAAGGGTATTGTTTTCTCCTTCCTTATCTATTGACACTGAAATTGACTGAAACCAATGATGGTTTTCATTTTCATTTTTGAATGTGTATAACACTATATACTAGTAAAACTCAAGTTTTAAAGTGACCTCTATGGGATCACCCAAATACCTATAATATTTAATCTCTGTACAAAACAAATGTAAACTTTGTTAGAGCAGGGAGTTTAACAAAATATTTTCATATGTGTTTTGGCCTAAAGGAACTTCATAATGTTCATTAAACTAATTTTCAAGATAAATGCCACCTTATTCACAAGACATACTCATGGAAGTAGAACACTTGCTAAATGAATAATGGTAAAGGGTTTTCCAATAGAACATTGCAAAAAAAATTTAGGGAAAATCTGCTTTCTTATTTTGGAAGGGTGGACCTGTTGAATTGCAGATTCTCTCTCTGGTGGACTTCATTGCAATGCAGAGTTCTGGATAAATCATGCACATTTTAGACAGCGGAGACAAATGAGGGAAGGCAATGTCAGAGAGCTACTGGCACTTACCGCTTCTCCTTCCCCATGTACTGCAGGAGCAAGACAAGTAAACACCCATAGTACTTACGTCAACCCATCATGAATACAGTAGCTTGAAAAGCTATTCAAAATATCTTTAGACATTTATTGGTTCTTAATCTGCTTGAAAATTCTTTGCCAAGGGCTGGTCTTTAATTGTTGCATGGTGCCAAACAACCCTGAAGAGTGATTTGGAACCTCTACATAGTCTTTGTGTGGCTGAATTACATTTCTTTGTGGCTGTGCACAGATTCTTTATATGGGGTGACAGATCTTACCACTAATTGGGTCACTACTATAAATTAGTCTGTTGGCCTCATTTTTTCTCTTTTGAAATGTTATTAGGGCCTTTTAATATTATATCTGTACACTATCCTTTCTTCCAACTCGAATGTCAGACAGATAATGTCCAAGAGTGTGAACAGATAATAGATAATCAGAAATTTTAAGTTTTAATTAGAGATCTTAAAGGCTCTTATCTAGAACTAATCACTTAGAACTTGTTTAAAAAAAAAAATACACATCTTTTCATATGCTTTTTAATCTCATTTTCCAGTTAGGCTTGGCACATAAGTACATACAGTGGTATTTGGAGCGTGCAACACAAGTTGGTGATGTTTAACCACTTCCTAATTTGGACAATATAAATTTTGTCTTCCTTCCTGTGTCTTTTCCAGAACACTGGGCAGACAGATTTACCTACTTTTTTATTTACCACTAGATAACCAGTACACAAAAAGCTGCCATATATGCTCTGGGGGGCAATGTGACCAGCCCTCACAAAGAACAGAGTCCTTTACCCCAGATTTCTCAATAATCAACCTGCCTGCCAAGTATTGAGTGGTAGGGGCAGGCCTTCTAGAAATCTAGAAGTTTGCTCAGTTGCTGGTTCAGCAATGATAATATGATCATAAAACCCTGCTGTGAAACCGTACCTCTATCAACAGCAAAGATGGAGTAGAAGGCTGCAAATACTAGACAATCTAGTAAGAAGGATGCATGATAGCACACAATGAGCTAGGAGATGGACTGAGCTCTCACCAAACTTGTTTTTCATGTGTTTGTCACAGTCATGATACACTTAGAAAAAGAGCCACATGAAAAATCAGGGAAAATGCTTTTGGGAAAAATAAATGCAGGCTCTGCATTTTTAGATACTATTTTCAATACAGTCCTATTTATTTGCAGCATATTTTCAATAGATGAAGATGCATCCACAGAGAAAATTTACTATATTAATAGTTGTTTTTCTTCATACTAATCATTCATGCCTGAGGACAAAAACTGACTATACGCCTAAGTTTTTATATACATCTGTTTTCACCTCACTGTAATTGGCACCATGTGGATGAGCATGAATTTGGCAGAAACCAGGGAGTTATTAACATTTCATAAAGGGGAGCTCACGGTTTATCATCATGGCAGCATGTTATTCCTGACATAGAGCAAAACTGATTTCAGAAGCAAATTAAGACTCTGGAGCTAAAGCTGAGGTGTCAGCCATGCATTATAGATCAGAAATTTGTATTGATAAAAGTATTGGCCACATGTGTATGCAGCATTTTATCAGCATGAATGTATAGAGTTGTTCTGACATTAGAACAAAACATAATCCAGTATGCCAGGTCAAAATATGGGCTAAAATAATGGGGAACTCAAGCTCCCATTTGGAGCCCATCCCTATAATATGAGTCAATACCATGTTATCCACCTCTCCTAAAATTCAGAAAAATCTCAAGGCTTTTGGTTTTGAACAATCTTCAGAGCGATTCTAAAAAAAACACCCAAACATATTAAACACAAGAAAATTAGTGTTTTTCAGCAGTTTAGAGGAGGACTACAGACCATCAGCGCTGTGAATGTCATAACACCATGTATGTTTGTGCCAATCCTAGCAATAATCACATTGGTCATATACTAAATGCCTGGAAAAAAAAAAAAAGATTCAGCATTTGTCAGTAATATTGATATTAGGTAAAAAATAAAAACTTTTTTTTTTTTAAATTACAGAAAAATGTACAGCATGGAAAGATCTGTTTGCTAAATGCAATCTCATTAAAATGGGAGTCAAAAGGATCCTCAACTCTAGTCCTGACCCGGCAGCTCATTTGGTGCTTTACAATATGCAAATAAACTAAATACAGTACTCCCTTTTTGCACTTGTGATCTAGCATTAATATTTACCTATCTTTTGCTTACAACAAAATAACAGAAAAACTCTGTAACAACTACTAACATAAACTTTAAAGATGGTTTTCTTACAGATGGGTTTTTGTTTGGACACAAAAAGGAACCCTACCTCCAGATTTTCTCTCTGTAGATTTTTGACAGAAAACCTTTTTTTTAAGGAAATTCTGCATTGAAATGATACCCCTGAGAATCTTCCAATGCACTGCTGTAAGACTGAGACTTAGTTCAGACTAATTTAAGAAATCATGTCAAAAAGATAGGCACATACCTCCTTCTAAAAGCTATGTTGTCTTTATAGCTCAATTATGAGCACCTGAAACACTGGCAACTCCCTTACTGCTCAATGGCTTGCATCTCAGATTTGGCATTCACCCTTTGTGGCCTGACTATGAAGGCATATTTACACTTGTTTTGGTTTCTTTTTCCCCCAGAGTAATATAACTCCTAGTTCTGAATGAAACAGAAAAGTAACTGTATAAGCTCAGTCAAATAGCTTATTATTCACAATCCCATCTGATATAAAGATTGTGAGAAAACTGACAGTATGATTAACTCTTACACATTATCTTGTGCTCCTCACTTTAACCCTCCTCTTCTTAAAGTAAGAACAAACCTTTCCTAAGCTTCTGGAAAGTCTGGGCACTATATTCTCTTGTGGAAGATTCAATTCATCCTCAAAGAAGATGGTTTGCATTTTCTCACATACTTAATGTACCACAGTGCTGCACTTCAGAGACTGCCAGATGACTAAAGGTTTCTTTCAACAAAATGATCACTGTAGTTACAGATATCATGGGTGTTTGCATGCACTCAGGCATATCTTGTTCCAAAAAGGATCCACATGTATTCCTTTATGACACACAGATTGAGTAATTATATACATGCGTGCACATTATTCATTAGATGCAAATCATTTGCTTGATACCCTAAACATACAGCTGTAGCTGGACTGAAATTTCTGTCCAAGTCATCAGTACACAGAGATGTCACACTTGGATGTTGTCCAGGATTTCCTTGGACATTTATAATCAGAGGACAACAAAACAAGTTAATGTGACCCACCAGAGCAGAACAAGCAATATTTGCACCTATATTTTTCAGCATAGCTGGACAATATATTAAATGAAAGCATGTCATTCTTTTATTATAAATACAAATATCTTTTTTAAATTATAAATGGAGAAAGCAGATTTTGCTGCCATGAGATTTAATGCAACCATTTTAAATGACAAGATCTAGGCATCACCTTATTCTAATATGTTAGCATTGCCATCCATGAGGCATCCAGGGCAATAAACTGCATGAAAATATGCCACAACTGCTCTTTTTTTTTTTATCATGAGCTGAGAGGAAACACTGACTCGTGTGTTTTTCAGCAAAATGCCAGCCGGCTGAGTGCTTTCTCAAAGCCAGCAGAACCGAACTGTTACATGTTACAAGATTGCTTTTTCCAGAATGTAAGAAAGTTGCCATGAAAAATTTGGAGGGAGATGAATGTTCCTTTATTTCAACTGTTCCACTAAGTTTTGCCATTAACCCTCCTTCCCATGCTGTTCTTTTGATCACCATGGCACCATAAGACACAGTGGTGAGGCTCACAGCATGCAGTGTGTCTTCTGTGACTCTAAACAGGTCATTGTGGAGGTCATTGGTACCAAAATGGCACTAAATGTGGTGAGGAGTACATGTGCAATGTGTTACATGTTCACTGAGAGGCGGGCTGACACCATACTACAAAATCCCCAGAAGTTCTGTGTGGCAGCCTCTCTCCTTTTCCCTGCTGGGTGTTACAGCACGATTGTAGCGCAGTCCAGTTCACCCAAGTGTTTCAGTGCAGAGCCACAGGGAACAGCCCCGACAGGCCTCACCATTTGTGGTAAGTGCTCCAACTAGATTTCAGCCCAGCTTACTTCATTTGCCTGATGCACTGCCCTGTCCAAAGGGGAGTTCAACCAATACAGTAATCCAGGCTACCTTACACAAAAAAACAGGAACTGATAGGCAGATAAGACTTCCAGTAAACAGCTCAGAAGAAAAATATGACCTGCTATGGGTATCTATAAAGTAATCTCAACTTTTAAAAACAAATAAATTACTGAACTCTTAATCAAGGCAAGGAACAAGACTCAACTGGCCAAAACTGCTTTTCACTCCTCACAAAACTGCACCATTCACTGTGTTCTGGCCCTAGCTATTTTTCACAGACTATTCTGGCTCCATTTTTCAAGCATACTTGAGTAACTTGAACACTGTTTTTGAACATTCCTGCTTGAGTCAGGAGTATAATCAACACCAGATCAGATCAGGTATGGCTTCGTCTAACTGGGTCTTGTACCCTCCAAAGTCAGAGTGCATAGTCTCTCAGGGCAACTTCTTCCAATACTGCACCACCTTTTTAGTCCAGTTATTTCATTTTTTCTAGCTGTAAGCCTGGCTTCACTCTGATTTGTGGATGACTTGTGTATATTCTACAAATTAGAACTTTTTTCCCTGTTTCAGCATCTTTCTAAATGTCCATTAGTTTGTGTCTCATACTGTCAGAGATCCTATTTCTGTAGTATCTAACATAAGACTGCTTTACTATCACATTTCAAATATAAGGACTCAGCAGGTCTTTCAACACTTAATAGCTTCCAAGGCATTTGCATAGCTTTCACAGAATCCTACCAATGCAGAATATCATATAGAAAACTGAAGACAAGACATATATAATGACCTATTAGGCAAAAGTACCTGTGTCCAGGTACTATTAAGGCTGTATTTCTTACTGCATTTTTGCACCTGCCAAGAAATACAGAAGAATCCTCTACTGAGGAGAAATGTGTTCCAAGCATATATACAGAATGCTTGTAATCACTTTATTCGTTTTCTGCTTTGTTTCTTTCCAGGGAAGTTTTCTCACATTCAGGCATGCTGACACTTGCCATATGAACTGAAAAATACTTTATGAGCAGTCTCAATGACTGTACTGAAATAAACCTTGTTGATTAAGACAATCTTTAACGCTGTTTATTTTCAGCGAGATCGTCTTTTTCATAATTCAACAGCAATACCCTGGCCATGAATCTCTAGGCATGGGTAGCAGTTCCACTTCTTTTTATACTGACCTTTCCAGTGTGTCTCATTAGGCTCTTTCACTCTTTCTTTCTTCATGTCCTTCAAGATATGATTCATAACTATTCCGATAAATTGAGGAAACAGACTGGAAAGAAAAAAAACAGAGCAAAATGCACAAAGGATACTCAGTCAAAGTCTTACAATTTGCTGCCAATGTACTAGAGGACAACAACATCTCAGCTGACATTTATAAAAGCTTCATTAGGTTATCGTGGTTGAATACTAAACCTGAGCTAGCCTCACCCTGTTGTGAAACACAAACACCAGTGGTACTATGTATAGGACAGATGAAGTAATCTTTTAAACTCCTCTCTATACAGCCTTCATAAGACTACTGGTGTCCAGCCTGGAGGATCCCACTTCAGAAAATACCTGAACTTACGAGAGGCAGTTCATAGAAAAAGAAGCAGTCCAAACCCACAATTTATACGTTTTATCTGAGACTAAAGATAAGATGAAAATGAGGAGAAACAGGAGACAGGTTTTCACTGTTCTTCATATTGAATAAATTAAGAAGTAATGGCTTTAGATTTTAGCAACAAGGATTCAAAACCATGTTAGGCATGGAGGGCATACCCTGGATGATAGCAAACACTGGAACTGGTTGCGTGGACACACTGATGACTTTTAAGAACAACTTTTACAGGAGGCTTGTCAGGAGTGACACAGGAATAGCAGGCCTTAACTTGGGACAGGGAGTGAACTCAATGACCCAGTGAGTCTCTCCCCATTCTGCTTTTCTGTGATTTCATACGTATCTTAAAGATTTTTATTTTGCAATGAAAGGTTTTTCCTATTATTTCACCTCTAATTTTCTATCCTTTGCTGTGTTATACATAATGTTGAGGGTCCTAATTACTGAAAACCCCGAATCCCCTCTGAGGTCTAATGTACTCTTCAGAGCAGGAACATGTGAATTTTTGTCTATGGTATCACCAGTACTGCAGGCATTGAACAGTAGTCAGTAACTTTATAGTACGCTACTTTCTCTTTCTCTCCCCAATCTGCCTTTCACCAATTAGAGAAAAACACAGCCCAGATTTTCTCACAATGAGTCTCCATTGGAGACAGCTTGATCTCCAAATACTTGCTTTACTGTATCTGTATATATGAGCAATTATCACAGTACAGTAAAAGGTCCTTTGTGCTTTTTTTTCTTTTTATGTAAGACTTGATCATAATAAAAGCATATGGTTTTCAAGTATATTCCATTCACACGAGCAGTTGCACATTTGCTTGTTTAATGTAAGGCACTCCTCCCTGAATATTACTAAGAATCCTGCTATTCAGAGCTGTTATCACTCAGGAGTGTGTCCTCGCACTCTGGAGTTGCTGCACCATGTACAGCTTGACCGAGCTTGGCCACAGAGTTTCTTTTTCAAATCCTCCAAAAAACCCACAAGCTATATTTATATATATCATTGCTCATTGCTTCCACTGTCATTATCAGATAATAGCAAACTGGACTAAGGACATGTGTATCGGCAATCTGCCAGAACCAAGTCTCTGATAAGAGTTAAGATATTGTGATATGGAAGAAATTATTAAGCAAGGGTTCATTTTTTAGTGTTGAGGCTTTAGGCATCAATTTATTTGAATATAAGTTTCTTCTGTGTTAAATAACATAACAGATCTATTCAAATCAGAGAGCTGTGCACACCTTGAGAACAGAGCCAGATGAAACTACAAGAGAGACTGGGCTGCAGGACCAAGGAACTCCTTTCTAGTTCTTGCACCACTGAGGTAAAGACAGAAACCTCTGGAGATGAATGAACAAAACAGTCAGTGGTAGCGTTTATCTAAACAGGTAGCTAAACCTGCCAGACTGAAAATCTAAGCACTCAAAAGAAAGCAAATTTTATTTACTCAAATATCTAAAAGTCAGATTCTCGCCTCCTAAAACCAGCACTTCTGATGAACTCTGTATAGTCACACAGGACTTATTCAACCACAAGTCTGCCTCAAAATTAGGACCAAATTAGCAGATACACTTTTAGTGCAATAAAAAGCCTCCAAAAACAAGATGAGGGGTAGCCAAGTCACTTTTCCTACAGAATCCAATCCTCCCATGCATGCCTCGTTAATGTACACTTACACAAGAACAATCCCCAGCATACCTAAAACCCCACACAGGTTGCTGCACCCAAGAAAAGGGTGCTGAGCCTGAACAGATGCATGATGCCTTCCCCAGCCCTCTCAGTTCCAGCCCTACTCATAG
Source organism: Struthidea cinerea (assembly GCA_013397865.1). Taxonomy (NCBI): domain Eukaryota; kingdom Metazoa; phylum Chordata; class Aves; order Passeriformes; family Corcoracidae; genus Struthidea; species Struthidea cinerea. The sequence goes on along the minus strand of VZTI01000490.1, from coordinate 105,777 downwards.
TCCAGGCAGCTGAAATGGCTCCTATTCTGTTATGGTTGGATAAATGAGATGCTGTATATTACCACAGGTTGTGACTAGTGTAAGAGGGTGGGAGAGGCTTTGCAAAGCAGTGCCAAGTCCACTCAGGTGCTCCCCAGGGAAAAATAACGGAGCAGTGTTTCACAGGCGCAGGGCCCAACAGGTTGAATAATCTCTCTTGTAAATTAAATCTCATTGCTTTTCCACATGTGCCTTGACTTAAATACTCCATGAACATTAGTTAATGGTGTCTCCCAGAAATACAGATATTTAAAATGTCATCCTTTCTATGCAGCTTAGCGCACAGTCTTTAAATTTTCCTGTACTGGAGCCAATTAAACCCACATGGTCTAGCTAAAATCATACAGCAATCTCACACTTTTTGCAGGATTTGTGTGCCCAACAGGTATGGCAGTCTTGAGCCAGTTCACCATTAACACCTCTTTCTTATCACTGATTTCCTGAACATATTGCAACAATACCTAACACTTATTTCTTGCACCTCCTAAAGACTAGGTATTCAAAGATAATTAATTCACTTCATACACTTTTTAATCTGAAATGTACATTAGTATCTATCTCCTGCACAGATATCCACCAAAAGAAACCACTCTACTTTACATATTCTCCCTTTAGCTCATGTGAGTAGTCAGCTGTTAGGAAGTCATTCTACTATTAATTTTATTAATATGTTCTAACTCATTCAAACATGAAAATAGACCTTCGTCTAGACATGTTACTTTGAACTCTCATCCCAGGATTTTCTCTCCTTTCATTGTGTACTTACGACCACAGACTCCATCTTGGCTTTTTGAAAACATTAGTTCACCAAACTGAAACCTAACTTGGGTATTAACCAGGTAGTAAAAACATTTTCATATGCACGTTGACAGTTTGTGCCTGCTATGCAAGATTTCTTGTGCCAAATGCCACTTTAAATCTAACCTTCCTGAGGGCACTCAACTTGCCCCACAGCTCTGCCAGCACAAGCCCAGGGAAGGCCAGAGGTAAGCCATGCTTGCTGGTTTTTTGCACCGTATTAGCTCATTTTGTCAGAGTTAGTAGAAATGAGACAAGGAAGGGCAAGGCCCATCTGGAATTAAACCTGGACAAGGATGTCAAGAACAAGAAGAAGAATGTCTTTAAATACATCAATAACAAAAGGAAAATTAAGAAGATGCAGAGAAGGCAAAGTTACTGAACGCCACCTTTCCATTGGTCTTCACTGGCAAGACCAGCCCTAAGGAATTTCTAGCCCAGGAGACCAGGGTAAAGGAATGTGGGAAGCAAGACTTTTCCTTGGTCAAGGAGGGTTGTGTTAGAGAATACCTTAGGCAAACTCAACATACACAAGTCCATGGGCCCTGATAGGATGCACCCAAAAGTGCTGATAGACATCATAGCTATGCTCCTTATGATCACCTCTGAAAGATCATGGAGATCATGACTAGTGCCTGAGGACTGAAGAAAACAAATGTCACCCAAGTCTTCAAACACAGCAAGAAGGAGGATGCAGGGAACTACCAGCCAGCCAGCCAGCCTCACCTCAGTCCCTGGAAAGGTGATGGAGCACCGCATTCTGGAGACCACCTCTATCCACAGGGAGGACAAGAAGATGGTCAGGAGTAGTCAGCATGGATTCACTAAAGGCAAATCATGCTTGACCAACCTGATTGCCTTCCAGAATAAAACAACTACCTGGATGGATGAGGGGAGAGCAGCAGATCTTGTCTACCTCGACTTCAGTGAGGCTTTCAACACTGTCTCTAACAATGTCCTCACAGGCAAACTCAGGAAGAGTGGACTGGATGGGTGGATTGAGAACTGGCTGAATACCAGACACCAGAGGTCATAATCAGTGGCACAGGTTCCAGCTGGAGGCCTGTCCATGGTGGTGCCTCCCAAGGTTGAATAGTGGGCCCAGGCTTGTTTAACTTATCCATCAATAGGTTAAATGAAGGGGCAGAGGCCTCCTCAGCAATGTCACTGACAACACAAAGCTGGGAGGAGTGGCCGATACCCCAGGGTACCGTGCAGCCCTTCAGAAGGACCTCGACAGGCTGGAGAGACGGGCAGAGAGGAACCTGCTGAAATTCAGCAAAGGCAAATGCAGGGTCCTACACCTGGGGAAGAATAATCCCACGCAACAGCCCAGGCTGGGGGCCAACCTGCTGGAAAGCAGCTCTGTGGAGAAGGACCTGGGTGTCCTGGTGCCCTCTGTGGGCCAGCAGCGTGTCCTTGCAGCCAAGCAGGCCAATGGTATCCTGAGCTGCATTCAGAAGAGCATTACTAGCAGGTCAGGGGAAGTGATCCTGCCCCTCTACTTGGCCCTGGTGAGGCCTCACCTGGAGTGCTCAGTCCAGTGCAGGGCTCCTCAGTACAAGACATGGAGCTCCTAGAAATGTCCAGCAGGGAGCTACCAAGTTGATCTAGAGTTGGGGCGTCTCTCTTATGAGGAAAGGCTGAGGGAGCTGGGCACGTTCAGCCTCAAGAATGGATGAGTAAGCGAGGACCTCATCCATGTCAGTAGGTATCTGAAGGGAGAGTGTTAAGGGGACAGAGCCAGGCTATTTTCAGTGGTGCCCAGCAATAGCAAGAGAGGCAACAGGCAGAAACTGATGCACAGGAAGTTCCACCTGAACATGAGGAAGAATTTTTTTACTGTGCGGGTTCCCACACACTGGAAAGGTTGCCCAAAGAGATTGTGGAGTCCCCCTTGCTGGAGATATTCAAGAACTATCTGGACACAATCCTCTGCCACGTACTCTAGGATAGTCCTGCCTGAACCAGAATTTCGGACCAGGTGACCCACTGGTCCCCTCCAACATTACCCATTCTGTGGTTCTGTGATTCTTCTGTGCAGACAAGCGAGCCTAGGGTGCTGCTGATGAGAAATGAGCCATAACCACCTGCTTGTCTGCTCAAGATGTAAAGCCACAGATGGAAATACCGGCTAGTCACCTCAGAAGTTCACATTAGTAGAGCAGTCCAGGGGCAGCATCAGTATTTGGACAACTGCCTGCTTCCACGAGTCACCGGGGAAATGCGCTGAGAGAAACCAGGGCCCCGGCCACTGCCACGTTCTCCCCCCGGGACCCCGTCTGTGTGAAACCGTGTATCTCCTGCACCCCCGTATAAAACATTAAGGACGGCTTTTGTTGGAGCCGGCGGCAGCCGGCGTCTCACGCGACAGCGTCCCGACTGAATAATTTACGGCTCGTAAGGGATCGGCCTCACGGGGAGCGCGGGGCCGCCTCGGTCACAAGCTCCGGGGCGCGGGCGGCGCCGGGCCCGGCCGGGCGGGCTCAACCGGTTTGTGGCGGCTCCGGCTCCAGCCGCCCTCGAGCGGCGCCGGCGGCGGCTCCGCCCCGGGG
>VZTI01000490.1:40875-98837 GCA_013397865.1 Struthidea cinerea | reverse complement strand
GGTTGTTTTGTTTTGTTTTGTTTTGTTTTGTTTTTATTTAGTGAAAATACATTGCAGGTACTGGGAAAAATATGCTGCTGCAAGCAATGGAAAATACTTGCAAGCAAATTCAGTACTCCTCGGCAGGAAGAATGTGATTTTTATGGTTTGTTTGTCTGGCATATTATTCTACCGTAACAGATGTTTCTTAATAACTGTTTATCACTTGATAAATTAAAACAAAATTAATTGACTGACTTGTGCTTAATCACAATTTACTATTTCTTTTCTTAAAGTCTTTTACTTGAGAGAAACACAAAATGCAGGGGAAAAAGGGGAAATAATTTATTACTAATTCAAAGTTTTATTTCAACTTTTATCTAGGTTAACTTATTTCCAGCAGATAAACTTCTACTGTGGGTTTTTTTTTTTGTGAAGGGAAAAAGATGTAGGTATGTACTTTCCGGGGATGAAGATAGTAACACATACTAAATATCATATTTTTTAATTCTTCCATAGTAGTTCTTCCTTATTTTTATAGCAAAAGTTGTAACACACATGAAGGACAGACTTGCAAATGCAACATTTAAATTTAAGGTGTGACGGAAGTTTTCCAGTCTAGCTTTGAACCTTCATTTGCTCATGATGATGTTTTTTAATCGCTTCTGGTTTTTCCCTTTTTTCTCCCTGCCTTTCCTACTTTATGTGCATGCTTAAGTTGTAAAAGCAGCTTTTTAAAAATAATTGTTCCATGTGTAAATGCATAATATGGATCTGAAGAGTTTTTTCGTTCCACCCAGGTGCCTCATGTGGCTAACCTGAAATTATGCCCAAATTATTTTCCTGGTTATGTGCAGTCTGTGAGAAACATTTGTTAGGCAACATAATAACTACGGCTTTGGGCAGCAGGATTTGTTGCTGGTATTTGACAGGTGATGCATAAACATCGTATCACAGTATTGTCTTCTTGCTTCCATCTCCATATATGTTGCAGTCATGTGGTTAGAAATTATGTGCTTATCTAATGATGCCGCTGCTGGGACTAATGATCTTTATGCTCTGTACACAGCAGTTGCCATGCCCATGTATGTTGATTTTTTGATGGGATACCCTTCCTTCTCAGACCAGGGTACAAGAGAGCAGAGGAGGCTGCTGTTCTGCAAAGTTCTTTATTTCATAGTCTCATAGTTTCTTGAAGGCAGAGTTCGAAGGGGGTTACATGATAAAGCCAAGCAGCAACAGCAGCAGCAGCAAAACAGCAGGCAGCATACAACATCTTCTTCTAATTTCCCATAATTTCTTTTAATTCCCCTTAATTCATTCATTCATTCATTTCTTCTTATTTCCCTTAATTAATTGTTTCTCACAGAAGTTGGGATTATATTTGTTAATTAACCAATGAAATCAATACACGATTCTAGTTTTTCTTTTCTTAACCTATCCTGGTCTAATTCTAACAGCCGTAAGCATTACATAGGTATTACACAGATTTGCGTATACAATTTCTATCGGCTCTTATTGTTTATGTCAACGTTATATCTAAAAAATGTGAACAATAACGTTCTATCGGTATTTTGTCTAAAATAAAGAATTCTGTGAAAAGGCAACACTGCTGCAGAAAGAACTGTGTTTAAGATCTCTGCTGCAGCTTTTTAATATTTAAGGCACTTAGCTTGTATTTCTACTGAAAGTTAAAATCTACATTTCTATTTTACTTTGGTATGACTTCATGTATCTCAGCTTGTCCAAAGGTTTTGATTCAACTCCTGTGCTTTGGCTTTCATCTGGGCCTAAGTCCAGAGAAGCCATCACTCCGACACATGTATATCCTTTCCAATGATCTTTTCAGACCTGTGTTACTTTAACTGAACTTCTACCTGGCACTGACTGTCTTTGCCTCTGTCCTTGAGAAGTAGCACACTAAGTTTAGGGAGGTTAATAAGCTCCAGAAAGAGTGGCAGGAAATCATATGTAGGCTGCAGATAGGCAGCAGACAATTTCAGCAGGCTGGGGAATGTAGAGGCAGACTGAAGCCTTTGGCCTCTGCGGCTAGAAGAGGGAAACTTTCTAGTTACCTGACTATGAAACAGCAGTTCTGTACATCCCCCATAAAACCAGCCATACCCTGGCATGTCCTACATGTGCCTCAGTTAAGCCCTCTTGCTGTAGTTTTAGTCTGTTCATGGAAGAGAGACCACCTAGGCCAAAGACTCTTGATGTATTTTGTAGCCGCCGTCTATGCTGCGCTAGTCCAAGAAGAGCTGTTTAGATTTATTCAGTCTTTTTCTCAACAAGAAGGACGTTTATAATACAAAATACATATACAATTATATGTATTCCTATTTGGTTTTGAGAAATTCTAAATTACATGCAAAGATGCTATGGCCAGTGTTTTGTCATGGAGGACAGCCTGTGGCTGGCAGAAGGGCTCAGATTGAAGAAGGAGGCTTTGAGAACATTCAGATTCAGTGTCCTGGTGACATAGAAAATAGGAAATCCAGTTGGCCTTAGCAGGTGTCTGGCTACCATGTGTCACATCTGATTCTAATAAGACTACCTTTTTCCAAGACTCTGGAAGGAAAATGGTTCCTTATATTCAGTGTCACAGTCAAAGGCACTGTTGTGACTAGTGTTGGTTAGACCCATTGTTGGAAGCTAGTATTTCCTACTGTGAAACAGTAACTTTTGCATTCAATTATCCACATTGTTCTGGTCTTTTCCATGAACACATAGGCAGGTCTGTAAGAGTAACCAAAGGTTGAAAAGATAATAATGGGAAATTCAGCATTGCCAGATCGTTGGTGAATGGTCCACTTCTGTCCTTGGTGAAATGCATGATGAAACATCAAAAATGTACCCGGGTATTCCTTGAAACTTCGAATTTTGTCCCCTTGATTAGTGTTGTTTTAAACAAGGAAAGTATGATAAAGCACAGTAGATAGACACAATGAGAAGTTCATTTTCATCTCATTGTTTTTCATTTGGCTTTGTTGTACACTATGCTTGCTGGGGAACCTCACAAAAAAATGTAAATAAGATGTGTAGGAGCAGAATCTACCTTTAACACACTTTAAACAGGGAAATCTTATCAATGTTTTTGGATTATCTTTTATCAATGCCAGTTTTCAAAGACACTGCTTTATGAGAAAATCCAACCCTCCTTTTCTTTGTATATAACCTGTCAGAAGAATCAAAATTATTTTTTCTCATTTACATTGATAAAACACTTTGTGTAGCATAGGGAGCCATTATTTCTAAAAGTGCCATAGAACAGAAGCTGCTGGTCAAGGTTTTCATGGCAGCTTCACTTTTTAACAGCAGAGAATGGGTAAAAGTGTTGGTAAGATTGTTCCCAAACCTCTGATTTCATCGCTAACTGGTTTGTGTTCTTAATAATAGTTGTTAATATAATTGTGAGTGTCTGGGTTTGTTTGTTTGTTTGCTTGTTTGTTGGTTTTTTGGTTGGGGTTTTTTTTAAGTATTTGAGTCTGATGTAACTACTTAGGTTTTTTTTTCAAAAGCACAATTAATGCTGGCAAACTGGCATCCAAGTCTTGCATCATGCTGAGGTATGTTTCTCTGGAGCTCTTCCAGAAACCAGAGGTGCAGCTTCAGGTAATGAGGCTAAATCTTTATGCGTATTCACTGGTGATTGGGCCTCATTTGTAAAGATGCTTGTGTTTTTTCAGATAGATATGTGTTGTTTCTGCCTGAGTTAAGGAACAGCTCTGATTGATAGATGTCTGTATGGTGAACATATGAATTCTATATAGATGCAGTGTTTATCTTCTTTATTTAATTTGGTATTGAACAATTCACTGAAATGCCTTTTCCCTCTTTTTTTCACCCTGAACAAGTCATAAATCAGGTATTTTTTCTTTTCCCTTTCGCGTGTCACCTCTGGAAGCTAAAGATAAAAATGTTAAGACTGTACGCTTCCTTTTTAGTATGAATTGTGATCCTATTTTTGTCTTGCTTTGGGTTAGAAGATTGAGTAGGCTAGAACAAAGACACATGAGCACATTTTCTCCTTGTCTTGGGGTGACTTTATAATGTGTATCCCCTATCGCTACCCTATGCCCACCAATCTTCTCTGTGTCTTTAGACTGAGCCTGAGAAGGACAGAAAACAAAAAAAACGTTTCAAAGCAGTTGTTTCAAGGACACGGAGATATGCTCCTCGGCTTCAGGGGTACCCTGGGGTTTTTTTCTTCTTTTTTTTTGGCTCTTTTTCTCCCAGCGAGAGATGGAGGGTTGAATTTCGTTTTCCTAGGATTTTTGGGTTTTTTTGTTCTTTTCTTCTCTTCTGGACTGTTTCAACAACATCTGAACACATCAGGAGAATTTTCCTGGAGGCCCGGGGGTGGGGGGTGGTCCCTCGCCAACCCAGCTCCTAGGAGGAGAGAGACCACACCTACAGAGGACCTCTGAAATCTTCTCAGGTTTTCTCTCCACAGAGAGAGGGATCTCATTATTTAGCATTATTATTCCCCACCTGTGTGTTTGTTAAATAAATAGCTTGTTATCTCTTTCACTTTCCTTTGAGGAAATTTTTTCCTGAACCTGGGGGGGGAGGGGTGGTTGTGACCTGACTTCTATCAGAGGATATTCTCCTCCAAATTTGTCCAAACTAGGACACTCCTGAAGGATATAAGCAGGCTGAAGAATGAGAAAAACACATGCTCCCTCCCAAAGTAGAGGTGAATGAGTGTATTTTGCTTAATTTTCTTTTTTTTCTCCCCCAGAAATGTGTCTGTGAAAGATTTCTGTTGTGTGCTAGATCTGACTGTGCCTATGTTCAGATAAATAGTTGTTGGTCATCCTACTGAAACTCCCATGAAAACTGCATGATGGGAATCTTGTGGAATTGAGTGAAGATACATATGAGAGGGCTTTTGCTTTTTGAAGTGGATATATGAAACGGAAACTCTTGAGAAGACAAGAGAGCTAAATGGCTTGTGTTCCTGTTCTAGTGTTAACTTAGTAAAATATCTTGTTATAGTGTCTCTTGTTTCAGAGAGCAGGGAATTCTTCTGTGGGTTTTTTTTTCTATGGAACTTGATAGCAGTCTGGTTTTGATTAGACAGGGAATACAGACAGTTAATAATAGATGGTATTTAGAGCAGAGAATTTACATACTCGCTAATGACGTCTGCAGTGTCACAGTGATCTTGCTGATGTCCACGTGGTAAGGCAGTGTGAAACTCGATCTAGTTATTATGTTAAATGTCTATTCAGTTGAGGAGAAAAACCTGACTTTCTCTGTCCTTAACAGTGTTGGAGGGGTTTCTGTTTAGTATTAACTCCAAAATTTCATTGACGTTTTTAATAAAGACATTGTAACACAGACATATGAAACTACTCACAGGTGAGTAATTGTGTTCCAAGAGATAGGTGTGGAATAGAACACAGTAAGTATTTCTGCAATTAATTACCTTGATATATAAAATTAGATTTAGATTTTGAGGAAGTCCTAAACAGTTGGGTTCATTTCTCTTTTGGTGCTATCTGACATCAAGATTCCAGCTGTGTCTGCAGATGTGTTTCATCCTAGAAATGCCTAGAGAAGTACGTGGTGTATGTGCAAGCGTGCTCATCCATATGCATGTTTTACACAGTTAATGTGCAGCTGTGTAACTCTGCCTCCATTGTGCCGTGTTTGACTCTGATCACATGAGAAGAGAATTAGCCTGCTCATTGAACAGCATGAGGAAGTTAAATCTCGGTCTGGTTCATACCTATTGATATTGACAAACTGATCTTCTCCATTATGCAGGGTTTCACATCTCTGCGCCATCATTCATGCTTTGCTGCTCTCTCTGTTTGGTATAAATACATCTGCTGGCTGTAGATTTGCTGTACAGAAGAATACAAAATCCTGCACTTCAGATTCAGCTGCTTTATTTTGTTCAGATTTCAGCCTTAAGTACAAGCTGTGCACGAAGTATGTGGGATTGTACAAATACCAAATGGATACATTATGTCCATCTTTAACATCTTTTATAGCAGTTGTTAAAACAGGTTCTGCCCCTATGTAATTAGGGTAGCTGTAGCTCATTTTCTGCCTGTTTCGATAGTTTGGGAGTCTTAGTGATAGTCAATGTTTGGCTGTCCATTTGCATGGTAAAAGTGGTATGTGATCTTAGAAGCAGATTAAATCTCGATGTTATTTCGAGGCATTGTTTCTGCGAGATGTGTTATCTCACATAAGCAGTGCTGTGTGCCACGTAACACTGGAGCACGACTGTAGAGCTACAGGAGGCATTTCGCTTCTGAGTGACCAGACTGTACAAACAGACAACACCTAAATCCTCAATTTGAGCACTATTGCTAGTTTTTCCAGTATGGAGGCCATTCAAATCTTCTATGAAGAGGACAGCGGGAGAATTTACAGTGGAAAGGTGTTTTCTTCAGTCCAGGTGTGAGGAAATTGAACTGTGTGCAGTATGAAAGCAAGCTTATCAGATAAAACAGAATCTGATGACACATGCAAAAAAAGTTTATTCAGACTGGTGTGGCATAGAAAAGATACCTAGTAGAATGATGGGATATGTCTTCTGAAAGAAAACTTTAAGACTTTGGACCTAGCAAAAGGTAGTTTTAGATGATTGCTTCTCTAGGATGTGATAGGTCAAGGAAAGTAAGTGCTTAGGAGGATGCCTCTGACCTGCAGCATGCTTAGCAATGTCCATCCTAGCATTGGTACTTCCCATCTGACCCTCTTGTAGTCATCTCTGCTTGAAGCATGTTGCTGGTATGTCTTTTGGATAATGCCTAGATAAATCTCTTCATCCTGCTCCATCTTCTCTGCTTTTAAAAACATGCCAGACTCTGTCATCTTTATTTGGGATCCTTAAATGTTTGGAGTCTCTCCCTTTGACTTTAAGTTTCTCTAAAAGTAACCCATTCCTTTACCTGAATAGACTCATGTCAGGGAGTAAGAGTAGCTTAAATAACATTATCTCTTAGCATTAAGGCCTATCACACTACTTTGATTCCTTTGTCAGATCCTGTCAGTCTGCCAATGGCTACCCAATGAATCCAACAGAACCAAAAGATACAGAATGTCATTGTATTTGTGATGGATATTTTCTCATGTGTTGTACCAAGCATGGTTGTGGACATTAGGGGAGAATTACTCCCCAACAATTTTGGTTGATCATTTGCAGTAATACAGCAGTCTAACTGCTGTTGCAAAAATTAATTCTTTTTGTTTCACAGAGGTGAAACTGGATCAACAGGGCTTCTAAGGTAACATGATGATCTAATATGTATGCTGCATCCACAGAAGGAGCGTTGCACCAATGCTGAGTCACATTAAGCCCTTGGGAAATATGCTTTGACTCCAGTTTTGCAAACAATTGAAGATGTACCTAACATCTCTGATTATTCAATAGGTCTTTTTTCCCTTCTGCATAAACTGATCTGCAATCTGTGGACTGGAGGACTGGTTTGTCACAACTTATTGTGGCTTCTGAACTTCTAGACCAGTTATCAGGTGGACCAAGTAGCGTGGGTCTCCTGAGGAAGCTTTGTAGAAGGATTTGTGTGGTTGCAGGGATTTAAAGACAGTATCCACCATATAGTTCTGGAATTTTGGTCTCTGTTGTGTATGCCTGAGAAGTGTTCATGTCTGGTTCAGTACTGAGCTTGTCGAAGACAGCAGTTGTTCCTTGAGGGTCGCTTTCCAAACTGTGGCCTATTAGCACTTCTCTCTCGCTTTGTTTTTGTTCAGTGCTTCTTACTCAAACTAGTTTTGAAGGAAACAGAGGAAAAGTTGCTGTTTTAGGTTATTGTATTTCATCTTTTTTGTCATGAAAAATTCCCATTAATGTGGTACTGTATAACTTCACAGGGAGTCTGAATTTTTCGGGTCCTGGTGAAGGTTAGTGCCAAACCAGAAAGTCTGAAGTTCAGAGAAGTTTATGCAATATGAGGAACTTGACACACATGTCTGCCAGAAAATTTTGGTTTCCCAGAAACCATTGAGATCAGAAGAAGTGAAATTCTTCTGACTTTTAAAGTGTATTGATGAATAATGTACTTCTGAACTACATTAGAATGGGACTTAGTCCACTGCCTTGGTTTATGTATTTCATAGCACTTCCCTTAAACACAGCTAATCTTTGTTTTAACTTGCTTCGATGCAATGTATGATCTCACTGTAAGTGCAGGACTTGGCTTTGAAAATACTCCCTATGACAACTGTTCTTTATTTGGAAGCTAGAGACAACTTCTTTCTTTTTTTCTTTTAGCCATTATTTTAATTGGCTTGATAGTAATACCAAATATATGAGATTTTTTTTTTTTTTCATTTCAATGGTTCCAGTGTCACAAAGTTCTTTTGCTTTGCCCTGACATTGCAAACCCAGTTCTTTTATGTGCATCTACTGCCAACAGTTGTGGTAAGAATCACTAATTTCTTAAGTGGTCTTAATCTAATTTTTTTTGTTGTTGTTCCTGACTTTTGTGCTCTTTTTACAAAGCATTTATGAATACTGACTCACTCATGAGAATGTGAGGAGTGCTTTAATTTACTTGTGATTTGATAAACAGTATTTTATGAAGGGAGGGGAAAGGAAAGGGAAAGGGAAGGGAAGGTCAGCTAAGATTCTTCTGATACTTAGAAAACACCTACTAGCAACTTAGATGCTGTGTGGAGCTATAATTATCAGAAATATAAGGCCAAATCCTTATGTAGTTTTTCAATACGTGAAGGAGGCATAAGAAGGTGGGGTGAAGGATAGACATGGTGAAACCTTATCAGCTAGTAGGAATACACCCTATATCTATTGTCAGTGCCACGTGTTCCATGGCTGAGTCTCCTCACACCTGTGCTGCTGTTCTCAGGCCATCCTGGAGAGGTGAGCAGGTTGGCACAGCTTAGCTCAGCATTCCCACACACAGCTGTCAGCAGGATTAGCATTTTGGGATGTGTGAGCTCTCTGCCATCTGAAAGCAGCTAGGTGGGAGATTCAAGAGTAGTAGAAGTTAGTAGGGAAGACAGAATAGAACAGGCTCATAGGTTCAACCGCAAAGTATCGATTAACTTATAGATGAGGTAAAGGGAGTATGAGTAGTAACTAAAGAAGGCAGCAGCAAAGCATGTAACCATGTTGACAGGTGTAGAACCTGTGTTATAGGTTTTTTTAAAGGATATTTGTACTACAGAGGTGTGAGACCGGCCTCCTTGATCAGTTGGTGGCATTGCCGTGTGAGAGTAGCAGGCTGCCCAAGGCAGTGAGGGACACCAGTCAGGCTTCAGGCTCAGGCAACTATATCTTAAAAACAATGCTGTGTTGTGTAGTGCTATTCACTTGGGAGTTCCCATGCTAAGCTGCTTTCTTGAAATGCAGGTGTGATTGAATCTGACAATTTTGCCTCACCCAGTTCCTCATCTCAGTCATTTCTGGTGTTCTCTGGCCACTCTTGGAGCCCAAGGATTTGAGTAAAAGAAATATAGCAAGACTGTGAATAAGACATTTTCAGGGTCTGCAGACTTTTGGAATACGTACTCCCCTATGTTTGTAGGGAGCACCTTGAGCTGGTAGTCTGTCTCTCTGCTTAAAATCTCAAACAGCATAAAGCTGCTTATTCAGGTTTTTCAGGTAGATTGGATTCCACTTGAATCTCATTAATTGCCTATTTAATTGTAGTTTATGTTGGCTGAAAATAAAAGCTGATGATGTGTGGTCAGGCAGAGCTACTCCAAGAGTGAAGCTGTGGGGAAATAATAGGGTTTTTTCCTTATTGGCTTTGTGTATTATTGAAAGGATTACTGCATTAATAAAGTGTGACTTAGGAAGTAGGAATTCAGTGTCCCTGTGGTGGGGAGTGCTACGGGTACTGAGGAAGGCTTAGATACGGAAATAGCTGCTCTGTGTAAATATAAGATGCCTTGAGAATCCTGGCATTTGTCCTGTGACATAAACTCTAGTTTAGCTGTCAGGTAGGATAACACCTCATTAGACTTCAATTAAGGTGTTGTGAGGCATATCTCCTGATCTTATTCATCAGAGTATAGTAAAAGCAAAAGATCTTTTTGTGCCCTTCCTAAAAGAAGATTAAATCAGTTTGAGAACCTCTGTTTGCAAAAATTTTTGTCTTAGTAAGAAAAAAACCTGTTCATAGTAAAGACAGTGTCACATGATGGCTGTGGTATTGCTGTAAAATTGCAGAAATTAAACATTATAATGGAAAGCTTCTGTAAATGGGGTCATTCAGGCCAGGCATTAAATTTGTGGGCAACATGGTTTGGCTTTCCTCTTTAATCCTAAGAGCATCCTATAGTTTTTCTGAGGCTTCAGGTTTCTGCAGGCAGGAGTGTGTATATATTTGTCATGTCTTTTTAAAGTATCATCATTCTTCACACCCTATTTTTAGTAACAGCTCGTTTTCTCTAAATTTTCTGAGTTGTCATTTTGTTGGAAAATTATGGAAAGGTAAGCCAGGGGCAGGCTTTAATGGCACATTGATTAGCCTTCAGACTCTGGGTCCATAACATACATTTCTGAAGCAGTGGCACATGCTGTGAAAAGACAATGCACTGTGGTGGCGGTGCTGCTTTTGTAAAATAAAACTGGTGCTTTTTGTACTTGGAGAGAAACCTTGATTGTGAAAATTCTGCCTCTCAGAAAATTCTGTGGACTCTCACAGAAGAGGAAAGTGAGAGGCAAGATAGGACCCATCTTCCTCTTGCAATATTGAGCCACAAATAATCTGCTAAGCACCAAGTGCTGTCATGCAGGATGTTTTTCTCCTGGCTTGCCAATCAAATTAATTTCCATTAGTCATATGAGTCTGAGTACTGAACATGGAATGCATTTTTCCTAAACGAGACATTCTCTTCAGAACGGAAGCTAGAGCTACAAATTTTATGAGTGCTGAAATATCCATGGCAGTATGTCAATTTTCCGCTCTTCATTGCTGAAATTCCAGTACTGGAGCTCAGAGTACAGCTCAGATGTATAATATTGTCAAGTCAGTAGATGAAGATCTTTTGGGATCTCAATAGAAATATATGTTACAATTTTGTTCTTTAATATATGCTGTATTGTCAACATGTTGCAGTGGCATTTGACATTACTGTGAATCCTGTAATACACACTTCTAGCTCTTTAGTTATTTGTTTGTTTATGTATTTATTTTCCCCCCTGCAGTTCAGATGGAGAAAATGGAACTGATGAAAAAAGAAAGGCTGGAAAATCACCCACTGTGTTCCTGCAGACCCCTACCAGTGAAATGGAGTATTTTGATGACCAGAAAAAAGTTGATGTTGCTAGGTAATGCCAGAAATACTATCAGTTTTCTTCTAGTAAGATAATTAGAATTACTGCAACGCACTTCAAAAGCTAGACTGAGTAGCAATATTTATCAGGTATCCTAGCTGAGGGTTAGCTTGCACACTGTGCAAGTGAATTAGAATCAAGGCACCTTCCTTGGTTGCTCTGTTGCCCACCACAAGTAATCACAATAGAATTTAGACTTTGAGCTGGCTTAGTTTCCCTGTTCTAGGAAAAAATATATTGCACTGTTTGGTGCCACTGCTAGTTACATTCCTGTCATAATCAATTTGACAGGCAGTCAAACTAAGCTGCAGTTTTAGTCCTGGCGTGTTTCCAGAGCACTTTCATGCTGGAGTATAGATTGTCCACAGTAAAACTATGACATAAGTTTTAATTTCGTACTCTGTGTTGTATATTGTATCAGATTTTTGTTATGTCCCCACAAAGACACTCATTCTTCTTTTGCTGGAGAACTGGAATGCATTTCAAGTGCTTATAAAAGAGGCTAAAATCCCACTTGGATGGCTTGAACATGACCTTTTCATCCCTTTCACTTTGTCAACTGAACAGTCAATGCAAAAGTCAGTGGTCAGCCTGACACTGTTGTTTTGGTCACAAGGCAAATATTTTAAAAAACATCACTTAATTTCGTGAAGCATCTTTGAGGAAAAGGTATATGAAGGAATACGTTATCACTTTTTTTTTTTTTTCCCAAAGGTTGCAGTCTTACTTCTCATACTGTAATTGACTACTTTTGGTGAAGGCTAAACATTAGATTTTTGTCAGGCTTACTGTTTCTTTCAGTTTGATCTGTACTCTACATGAGCACACAAACACATGTACTCACATATTTTAGAGTTTTCTTTTATGAGGGACCTCCTGAGATATGCAGCCAGTTCCTCTGCTGTCAAAGCCAGTGTCTAGGTCAGATTGCTATACAATCTCTTCCCAGCTGTGTCTCCATAACACTCAGGGTTTCTCTTCCTGTCACTCTTATGGTATGTACTGGAAGCCCTGAACCTCTCAAGGTTAGGGAAGTAAAGAAGACTTGTGCAGGATATGGTGCAGTAATGGAAACTTTTGTAGCACCTTTATTTCCCTACTGTATCTTCAGCACAACGTGTTTTTCAGGTCAGTCAGTATGAGTCCTGTGATATGTTTTTTTCTTCTGCTGTTCAGTTTGCATCTGAGGGCCTCTGAAAATGAGCTACCTGATTTTTATAGTATGTTACTATGCATTTATTCTGTGCCACTTAGCTCTCAGAGAGAATGGTCTCCTCTTTCTGATTTATAGGACAGTTATCCCACCTCTCTGTTTGTTTTCCTGAACAGTCCATGCCATTAATTCCTCTTGTGTAAAACAGGCATCCCAGTCATCCACAGAGAGTTTGATCTATACTTGTTCTTTTCTAGAGTTGTTTGAGGTTTTGTCTGGTTTTCCAGTCTAAATGGCTGGAGCTGTACAAGTACAGCTGCCTCTAGAACTGGCACTCAGAATTCCATTTCATTTCCTGTAGGGTTGCTGGTTGTCTTAATGATTTCATTACACTGCACTACACCATTCATAGCCATCCTCTGACTTGTACACCTATTCTTCTCTGTTGCACTTTTCAAATGAGCTCGCGTCTTGTCTTACACGTTCATAGCTTTCTGTATGCTGCCTTCCACCTCAGCTACTAAGTTTTATCGTATTTTATCTTGCATTAGTAAGGAATGTGCTTGCTTAGTATTAGTATTTCACATGTTGCCCAGAAACCAACGTGAAGCTAAGCACTGTGATAATTCATTGAGCTGTAAAAATGTTTTGAACTTTTTCTATTTCCGTACCAACGAGTCAGTTACTTAGAATACCCCTTCTAAATTAGAAGAAGACCTTTAGCAGACTGCCATAGTCAGCAGATCAACATAGTTTAAGAAAAAGATATACTCTTCTTTATATCTGCATAATTCTTGATGAATTAGATGTTATCTAAAGGATTAATATGTTCCATGGAAAAGCACATCCTGTTGGTAACTTACCAGGACCAGTGTGAGGCCAGGCTTACATCAAATGCTTTAAATCTTCAGGACCAAGAGCAGCACAGATAGTCCAGTCCTGACAATCAAGAGTGACTCCAAGACTGAAAGGAAAAAACGTGCCTCAAATCAGGTAAGGCAGAGACTCTTATTTGCTTACATATAGTAAGAGTAAACACATAACTACTATAAGAGGGCTTTTGTTTAGCAGCACTATAGTTCATGGCTGTAAAAGGACAGAGGTTACTTCTTCATCAATGTGTTAGAGTCTGGGTAAAGCACAATATAGAGCTAATAGCCACATAGAAAAAAATGAGAATTTCTTGTAGAACAAGTGGGCAAAATGGGAAGGTGTGGGGAGGACAGGAAGTGGAGCAGGTCACTTGACAGTTGTCAGACTGTCTAGTAAAGTGTGTGTGTTTTGGGTGTGGGGCTTTTTGTTTTTCAGCTGAAGGCAAACGCGCACTTTCATAAGCTGTTTCTAGATGTTCCTATTGACGAGCCACTGAAACAAAGTAAGTATTAATCCTGGTGTTGTTGTTGGCTGTGGATCCTAAATAATGTTGTTACCCAACAAATGTGGTGATGTACAAGAGGAACTTCCTAAATTTTAAAAGCCTTTAACTCCAGTTGCTTAGAGCTATTGGGCCTTGATCCACATGCAATGGGCATCTTATTGTAGTCTTGGAAAACTTAAATCTCTTCACATTTGTTATATTTGGAAATTGTAGCCCATTTTGCCGTTCCTGGAGAGTAGCCTAATGCAATATTTTTTGGTACTGAATCTTCCTTACTACAGGCACTACTTGAGACAGCGTTGGTCAAGTGATTAGCTTGAGTTTTTGCTGTTGGTGATGTCTGAATATTTGAAAACACTAATAGGAAAAGGAATATTTAAATGTTTAAATATTTTACTGTTATCTGTGGTACTTATAACAAGGGAATTCGACATAGACATGTATAGCAAATGTTTCTTGAAAGGAATGCAGGGAAGGTGGTTCATGAGTGAGAAATGGTTTGCTCAATGTCTGTGAAGTAAAAACAGTATTACTTTACATGTGTTGTACCTCTTTTGGACATCTAGTTTAGACAATGGCCATAGAGCTAGGAGTTTAAAGATAGAACTTCTCATTAAACTCTTTACATTTAAGTAATACAGTTACCTAGAAGTTAGTAAAAAGTTTATAGGAAGCTAGGTCGTATTCTCTCAGAAAAGATTTTTGACCTTTGAAGGCCAGTTGCATGTTACTGCTAATTTTATTCATTTCAGTTGTTGTCCTTCAAATATTTTGAGTCTAAACTTAGGCCCATGACATCTTCTGAGCTTGTCAGTATTAGTTAAACTTACTGAAAATTTCAAGGTTTGCCAATGTTAGTCAAAAGGTATAAACCTAAATATATCATGGCTTTGCAAAAAAAAAAAAAAAAAAAAAAAAAAAAAAAAAAAAAAAAAAAAAAAAGGTAAGAAAAAAAAAAAAAAAAAAAAAAAAAAAAAAAAAAAAAAAAAAAAAAAAAAAACAAAAAAAAAAACAAACCAGAAGCCAAATTGGCTTAGCTTGGCTTGTAATTACATTAAAGACTATAGAATATCTATTTGTTTCAGGCTTTACCTGTGCTCTGCAGAAAGAAATTCTGTACCAAGGGAAGTTATTCCTTTCTGAAAACTGGATTTGCTTCCATTCCAAGGTTTTTGGTAAAGACACTAAGGTTAGTAAAATCTTTATGTATGGAACAGTACAATTTGTTGGTTACCAGAAGTTCAAATTATTGTGCAAGGCTAGAATACTAATACTTCTAAGTTTTATCTAATACAGTCACTATTCATAAGTGATGTTCGAAACTCACTCTAGAACTGAGCACTAATTATCATTAGAACTGGTTCTAATTACCATTATTAGAGATTGAATCTCTTGCTTAAGGACTACGTGTCTGAAAGAAACAGATGAAAGGAAAGGATCTGATAAGCAACAGTGAGGGCATTGTCAAACCCATGTAGCACAACCTGCAAAAATGTTTCTCTTGGAGTAAGTACTTAAAAGAGGAGGAGGAGGAGCAGGAGGAATGAAGGCTGAAAAGTATTAAGGACTCCAAGACTATAGCTTGGGAACTGGAGATAAGGATCAAGCATATTAAGGCAGTTAAAGAGGAAGAACTAAAACTGGCTTCTGCCTTGAGTAGCAAATCTCTCTGAAGGATTCTTCTAGCAGTCCCATTTTGCATAAACAGAGAACAGGATAAGAAAAGCAAGTTGACATGGTTTTTACTTGTGAGCCCAGTATGCAGATCAGAAATTAGATGTGAACTGTTGGGAAGATCATAAATTAGTCTTTCTTGGCAATCCACCTAAAGCTTAGCACCTCTGTTGTGAATGATATACATACAGAAAAAACAAAGACTTTTCAAAAAGATTTGGATCTGTTGATTTGGGGCTTTTGAAGCGCACTTTCTGTACATAAACTCTGCTTTGGTTTTGACCTCTTTTGGGGAAACAGATCGATTTGCTTCAAGGATTTCTTTGGCTTCTTTCTTTCAGGTACATCCTTGAACAAAGTTCCTGATTAGATTTAGTGAATTGAATGCTGAAATCAGTTTAGGGGTTGAGATTATCTCATATCTCTGCGGTCAACTATTTTGATGGAATACCATCTGTTTTTAAAGGGCATTTTATAAGGTGTAATAGGTTTAAAGAATACTTAAAATTATTAACAGCACGTGGTCGGCGGCCTTATGGGTTATTATATTTCACCACTTGGCCCAAGATGATTGGTGACTTCTAGTTAATGGATTCTATTAGTCATAGACAGTACTTTAATGTGGATGGTGTATATGTTGGTGAAAGCTGTGTGACACAAAAGAAAAAAACAACTCGTTGAATACTGTCATTCAATATCAGTAACAGCAATCTTGGCAATTATTAAAATTGACGCTGCTTAACTAGCAATCTTCTCCAGTCACCATGAGCAAATGCAACTACTTCAAACTGTGGAACAGTTTTCTGATGCCAACTAGGCTAAATGTATACAAAAATATGGTTGAAATTTACTGAGTAGAAAAATCTGGAAAAAAAGATGCAGAATGATGATGATATAGTACTAGGAAGTTATCTTTGTCAACATGGTTATAAATGCAGGAGTATATACATACTTATGTGTATGCTGAAAAGTGAAAACATTTTACAAAATAAGGTAGAATAAACACTGTTTGTAAGTGTGATTATAGCAATATTGCAAGTTATTCAATTCTGGGTCTTATTTTCAAAAACCGTGGTGGGGAACATTAAGAGTGAAGGGGATAGTGCTTATCATTTATTTACAGCTGTGTTCAGCTTTTAGGAATACCATTAAGAAAAAAGCTGGAAAATCAGGGATACGGTGAAAAATTATGTAGTGGGAGGGGAAGGAAGAAATCAAGCTGGACAGGAAGAGGAACATTCTTAGCAGTCATTCTTAGCACTGACAAAGCTTCCAAAGCTTCTATTGCTTAGAACTTGTAAAACAGTTTAAGCTTAAGGATGAAGTGTTTTATTGTGAGAAACAGCAGATCTACACATTCCAGTAAATTTTTGACAAGAATTCTACGTGCAGATTTTTTTTTTACTGAAAGCTTTCATGCAGTTAACAGCTATGCAATTTAGGAGTTTTGAGTATGCGGTAAAGACACTGTGAATATTCGAAAATAAAAGATTGCTCCTACAGGATTGAATAGGCATTGAAAGACATCACTTTCTTTCCAGGTGGCACGAATTTGGCTATATATTTTGGCCTTGAGTCTTTCTTGGATTTAGACATTATTTTACCCTTTTGAATTACTTTCTAAGTTGCCTGCAGGTAAACCTTTTATTCTGAAATAATTATTATTCCAGATAGAAGTAGTTGTGATCAAATAATGATTCCACCCTTTCAATCTAATGCTGTGGGAACAGTGCAATAAGCAAGTGCTGAATCCCACTGAAGGACGCTTTAGTTTTGATTACACTAATGTTATTCATCAAAACTACGCACAGTAGAATGCTATTAACATCTCTGATTTAAAGTTCTTTGAGGTGAATTGTGAACTGAACCAACTATAAAAATTGTGAGCTGCTTTTTTGGAGCTTGTAGCAGGATTTCTGTTCAAACAGTATTTGGCAGTCTTGCAACCAGACTGTTATACACAAAGATTTTTTTTTTTTCTTTTTTTAACCTGGAACAATTTTTCGTTTCACAATTTCATGTTACTGTTCTGAACAAAAGTTAACAAGAAACTGCAGAGTAAGTTCATTCTCCTCCAATGGCATGTTTTAATTCAGATTGCTAACTGAACAATATATGAACACTTTTAAACTTGCTTCCAAATTTCTCAGGTAGTTGTGACAGCCTATGCCAAAGGTATTTTTAACAGAATCTGTTTGTTAATCATTTATATCCAGGATTATTATATTTGTCTAACTCGCTAAACCTCTAGGCTTTTCAACTGACTTGTCTACAACCAGGTTTTTTTTTTTCCTTTGTAACATGGGGTTTACAGGAAGAGCCCGTGCAGAATATCTGAAGTGAAATACTCTGAAACTTAGCAGATGTTAAGCTAATGGGGTTGGATGTAAACACAGAGCAGGAAGGAAGATTGAGAACTTTTCAATGTAAAAGTAGACTGCCTGGTTGGCACACACAGGAATCAGTTGAAGTCCGCAGGTATGTCGGTATTGGGTCTTTCAATGTTGCTGAAGGACGAGCTTCTTTACTCACCTGCTTGTTGCAGATCTGTAAGTGGTGAGAAGACTTTCATGTTCATTATTCAAACAGCTTGTCTTGTTTGATGTGTTCTGAAATATTTGGTTTCTAAACAAAGAAGCATAACTGTAAAATTGGTTTGTTTTGCTGATCTACA
Organism: Struthidea cinerea; assembly: GCA_013397865.1. Lineage (NCBI taxonomy): Eukaryota > Metazoa > Chordata > Aves > Passeriformes > Corcoracidae > Struthidea > Struthidea cinerea. The sequence goes on along the minus strand of VZTI01000490.1, from coordinate 80,692 downwards.
GTGCACTAAGCCTGTAGTCTTGTGAGAGCCAGATGGAATCAGGAAAGGAAGACACAAACAAAAGCCTGGATTAGTATTTTATAAAAGCAGAAGAAAAAGTAGTTAGGTATGGTTTCAGTTTATTACAATTTCTTATTTCACATGACATAATGGTAATCAGAACTGTAGTGGAGATATCTTTAAAAGGTGAGTGCTGAAGGTCTGCCTTATCCCAGTAGGAGGGCTGGCCCCTCAGGAGAGAGCATGATGCAGATTTGTACGCGAGTGTTGGGATTTGAATGCTACGTTGATCTTGTTTCAGATTAGTATACCTGTGCTGTCAGTGACACTTCTGAAGAAAACCAAAACTGCCCTTCTTGTGCCAAATGCTCTGATCATAGCGACAGTGACAGATAGGGTAAGTACTGGTAGAAGACAATGGTTTTTCTGTGAGAAAATAAAAAACAGAATCTGTTTGCCACCTGCTCTCTGTAGTCTTTCATTCCCTGTTTTCCAAAATTTCATAGCACCAGGGGAACTGAAAAAGCTGGGTCAGGAGGTGCATGCACAGTTACCTGCTTTGTTGGCATCTCTGTCAGTGTTCTTCCATTTGCTTGTATCTCTTACCTGACTAGTCATACCTTAGACACACAAAAACCTATTGCTTACAGTGACACTTAGGAATAGTAATTGCATCAATCAGTAGGAAATGTGATTATCCTATGAGCAGCTTCAGAAACAATCCATTTTCATTGCATGAGTATTTTGTGGGTGCAGGAGACTGTACATAAAAGCAAGTTTGAGGTTTTGTTTGTTTGGGGTTTTTCTAAGGGGTGGGTAAAACACAGCATGAAAAGTGTTTTTAAAAGAAAGAGCAGATCTGGATTATGCTCTTGTTCCTGCAGCAGAACATGGTAATTTTTGTGCCTGTTCCATGTTTGTGTGATTAACCTCAAGTTGTAGGCTTAGAAGGACCACAGGTTTTTCCTGCCATACTAAAGTTCTTGAAAATAGTTAGCTTGATCAGCAAAATCACCTGTCAGTTTTATTTAGATAAAAGGAAGCTTGTGCTGTATGTCTTTTGTTAAAGAGTTGTGGAACTTTTGTTTTTTAGTACATGTTTGTCTCACTGCTCTCCAGAGATACCACCTACAAGCTATTAAAATCTATCTGTAGACATCTTGAGGTAAGTACTAGTGGCAGTGAAGATGGTAGGTAGCTTTGTGTTCATTATTGATGCTATCCTGCTGTGAAATGCTGGGTACTTTCTGCTTGTGTTCAGTGTTAACAGTGCTGCTTTTTTTCAGGATGCAAGCATGGGCAACAGTCCAAATCCCTCTTCTGCAGAAAACAGCTTCAGGGCTGATCGCCCTAGAACTCTACCCCTGGTAAATGCTTTAAAAGTTTGTTCTTTTGTTGCATGGAAAATGCTATTTCTAATGCTTGAAGAAAGGAAACTGAAGGAAATAATGACATCTGTTTCTAAAACTTTCATGAGTTTTTAACACTAGAAAACAGTGGGAATAATTGGCATAATTATCTGGTGACCTGCAGTTTATATACATGCACACGCTTTGTATTTATTCAAGGTCCGTATCTCGGTTCTTCAGGTCTCTGTCTAGCAGCCAGGTTTCACTGTACTGATGTAAAGTTGCTTTGTCCTCTGCCGTGAACAATTTTTGAAGTGTTTCTAGTAGCAAACCTTCCTCTGTAAGCCAGTTCACTCATCTGAGAGAGCCCTGAAGCCACATGTGATGACCAGTGTCTAAGTCTATTAGTGCTTGTCCTGGACTTCACAATTTGTCTAACTTAACAGTCTTTCTTATAGACAAGGCAGAGGATGCAGCTTGAGTTCTGGTGACCTTGTGGAGCTTATTTTTAACTTGATCTCAACATCTTGATATCAGAGATTGTTCCTGGTTAAACAGTTCTAACACTTTATTATTTGGTTCAGATTCTAGAGGAAGGTCAGAGGAAATTAGATTGTTTAGATTTAGAACAGGGCTGAGCCTTTTTGTGATTCATTCTCCCCATCAGGATTTCAATGAAGATTATTCTGATCTGGATGGAATAGTGCAGCAGCGAAGACAAGAGATGGAAGAGTCCAGCAGCACAGGCTCACAGACACCAGAGCTGGAATGCTTTCAGGGTGAGTGGGATCATGGAGCCCCAAGAGGAGGAGAATGGACTAGCTCCATTTTGCTTCTGTATCCCCTTCTGATGTGGAGTCTAGGTTCTCCACAGTCCTGGAGAAGGACGTGGATTTTAACGTCTTCCTCAAGGCCCCAGTACGTACATACCTGTTACTATATGCCTCTGCAATCCAGATTCAGGCAATGACTTGGTCATCAGCAGATCTAAATTGTAACTACTGGTTCCAGTTGCCTAGCCATGCAAGGAGAGAGAGAATGTAGGAGCTGTTTGTGCTTTAAAACACAAAAGAAAAACAAACAATCAAAACCCATTCTAAAGTAGTTCAAGCCACAGTGTAACTTCTGAACTACACAAATAACATTCTGTACCATGGTGGCTTTTGGTCATCAAGAAGGTTAATTTTGACATGTGTTTTTGTGGGGTTTTTTAAAACACTCATTTTATTCTTTGCAGCTGTTAAGACACTTGAAGATACTGTCCAAAGTTGTTCTTTCTTTACAATGCTGTTTATAATCTATTGTTTCAAGTTATTTACCTAATTAGCAGCCATTCTGATTGAAACTCACTACATAGAACTTCATGAGTACAGCAATACTTGTTTTATGTAGCTAATGCTGAACGTTATTATGAAAACCTAGAGTATTCTGTTGTACAATTCATATATATTAAGATATTACTATGTTGTTATGCTGTTAGTACTCTGGGTTCCATCTTGACTGTAATTTGTATAAGAAACTGTTGAAAGAAACTGTCATTTTTTATAGCAGTTTTCTGTCATTATTTTTTATTAACTCTCCTTTTTGCTCTGTGTCTTGTTCAGCGGGATGATTTGGGGCTATTTTCTTTCATTGGTATTTGATATTTACTGTGCTTCTATCTTTAATTGTGGTGCCATCACATGCCACAGAAGTGCTTCTGAATAGTGATTTAACTTGCTGTCTTACTTTCTGATGGCTAATAACCACTTCAAACCATTCCATTTTCTTTTTCCATGAATGAAAACCAATATCCAGGTAAAGAACCATCCTAGGAAAAGGAATTGAAGGCAGGGGTGCAGGGTAGCACATCTATCACTCATGGTTGTTTCTTGTGCATCGTTAGAGCAAGTCCAGGGTAAGCAAGTAGAGCATAAAACTGAGTGCGATTAGATTTTTCTGTCCCATTTCTTTCAAGATATTTCTTTCATCAGCATTTTTAAAGAAAGTCAGGAAAGGGAGTTGTAATGTCCTTTTTAAAGTAACAATGCACTATGCCCATTTGATGTTGCTATTAAATTAACTTGGAATCGTTACTCCAGCAAATTCAGGCCTTTTGAGAGACAACTTTTGTGACTATAATCTTCTGCCAGGAAATTCAGTAATAGCCTTCAACATTTTCCTGGGTTGCCATCTTTCAGAAGATCGGGAAATATAAATGCAACATAAGTGCTTCTTTTAATTTTGTGTTGATGTGGAATTGGTATGTAAACTGTTTCAAGGATACTAAACCAACTGCTGCTTTTTACCCAGAAGTACAGAAGTGCACCTTTTAAAATTCTCCTCTTAGTCTATTTCTTGACCAACATAAGCTATCAACAATTTCCTTTGACTTCGTATTTCAACTTTATTAAAAATCTTTCTTTTGATAGATTATCATGTTGTTGAAACAGAGACTCACTTGAAAGTTTCCAAGCCTGAGGCCAAGTCTGTTCGTTCAGATGCACATAGTAAACGTGGGCCTGATGGAAAAGCTCGAAACAGTCCTCGAAATGGTAAGAAATCAAGGGCAGATCTTCAGCTGGAATAACTTGAGATACGTTTGCATAATTATGTCAGTTCACATAATTTGGGAGATCTCTTTCTTGTTTATCCCGCTGTTTGCATTATCTGTTACATACTTCAAAACACTGTTTATATTCTGTGGTCTGCTCTGGTCAAAGTAACACTTGGTTCTTTCCCTTGCAGGCCATTCTGAAGCCTTCAGGTTCCTCCACAGAGTGAAGTCCCAGAAGCTCTTCTCTCTGAGCCATGTACTTGTATTTTACGCAGTTCTGTAAGTTGGCAATAACAAGATTGTCAAAAACTAGGGTTTTATTATGTTTATGTGATTGATACAATGTAAGCATGATTGATACAATCTAAGCTTTACTTGGAAAAGGGACATTATTGGGAATTGCAGCCTTTACACTTCCCAGAAGTGTGTATATACGTATATGTAGGTACATATATGTATATAAGCCTGTTAGGACAGGTTTACTTAACAGGCCATTTACTTTTGAAAGCAAAGGGTCTTTTGATTCAGAAAATGTTAAAAGTGTTTAAGTACTTGCAGGTTCCTTTTGCATGTCACTTAGCAAACACAAACTCAAGTCTGAGTTTTTCATAACTGACTGAATGCCACTGATGGTATTCCTGAAGTGTTTCTAAGAATGATGCCCTTATTATTGAACATGTACAAGTAACAATGTAAATGACTTTTAACAATAAATTTGTCAATAATTTTAAATAAATACTGCTAAAGTTTCCTTAACTGATATACTTTATTTTTCTCTCTTACAGTGTTTGTGTATTAATACTTTCTACCTTCTACATGAGATATAAAATCAGTGTCCTGGAGGAACGCCTTATGTCCATGACAGCCTTTGATTCACATATGAAAGAGTAAGATAAACCCTGTAAAATGTTGGGGATTTAAAATCTTTTTCCAGAGTAGTGATTCCATGAAAAAGGTGTAATTTCTGTCTTCAGTCTTAGTGTAATTTGGTTAGTGTGTAATTAGAAACATACTTCATACTCTGAGCTCATACATCTATCTTGCTTATATAAAACTTTGTGTTGTCTAGATACCGTTTAGAAATTGATATCCTGTCTTTGAACCCTACACCACAAAACCAAAACAAAATCCAAACACACCAAGGGACAGGTGTCTGTCTATTTGTAGAGGAAATAGGGAAAGGGACCATAGTTACATAAAAAATTCCTTTCTGTAGCTGGAATCATGGCTGTCATCTGCCTCTGTAGTTAGATTTTTGTTTCTTTGGATGTTGTCTTTTTGTCTCCACATTGCACAGATAGAAAATATGCAAACATTAAATGGAGAGGCAGTGCAGAGGTATGTATATTTTCCACAGTAGTTTGCCTCTATGAGTTGTATTGGCTCCCTGCACTTGTCTTAGGAAGGAAGAAAGTTAAACTGGATACTGCTGAGAATACTGATCAGTTTATTGAGCATTAGATTTTGCATTAACTCTTCTCCCCTTCTTATAGCAGATTTCTTCCTGAGCTGCTCTGAAAAATATGACTTCAAAAGTAATTTGTAAACTCAATGCAAAACCTGCAGCCACATGCAACATGAGTGGAAATGCTGACAGCAGGAGAAGCACCACATGAAAAAGAGAGGGGAAAAATAAAATTCAAGACAGAGCTGACTCGGGCATGGTGGAACTGTTTGCAGAGTGGTTCAAATTTAGCAAGCTCTTACAAAAGTGTGCTTTTTAATTCAGCTTTCTTTGATTACCCATCCATGACAAAACAGGTCACTCTGACATTGCACTTGTGGTCATATCAAACAATGACTGTGCTGTTTATGATCCACCTGGTCTCAGCTGTCATCTGTGGAAAGCAGTAGGACTTATATGCATGTGTCAGAATACAGAGCTAGGTTCTTCATAAAAAAGGGATAGGAAGGAAATGGTGCTCTGTCTATGCAGACTTGCATTTATCTTTTACCAGAAATGGAAGAAGTGGGGTAAACCTGCCTCACATAGTAGACAATGTCAAAAGCCTTTTTCTCACTTCTGGCATATTTTGTTAGCGGGAAGCTGTGTCCCTCTTCAGAAACACTAACACAAGAAAGTCCTGTTTCTGTTGCTCTGATCCCAAATAGTACAAGATACAGGAAGGAAGACCTAATGTGCACTTCTGCAGTGTCTAGGGCTTGGGTTTTTTGATTTCTTCCAAGTCACAGGATGTGGAACTTACGGAAATTTTCAGCGGAAATAGCTATAAATCCAAACTTCTGGAGAACGAGATCACGTAAAAAGTGTAGTCAAGAAGTGACTTAGCACTTTTTTTTCTGTAAACAAGTACAGGTTATAATTTTGCCACTCTGTTGCCATGTGCATGTGTATCCAGTTCTGTTTTCCTCTTTTTTTGAGTCTGTCACACTTATTTTTTCATTCTATTTGACAGACATCAAGTGCACCAAGATTTGGGATCTCATCTGCAAATTAATGCTGATGCCCTTTGTGATGAGTTAACTGCTAATCTTAGAAAATTGGAAAAGGTAACATCTATGATATAATGCAAATGCTGATAGACCAATCAGGTTCTTGCTTTGTTTCTATGATCTTTCACTTGAAAAGTGTCGAGTTACCCCCAGATTTGATACCAAAAGGTGGCATGTTTTCCTAGACAAAGGACTAATTTTTGGACTATAAATTAACCCAAGTACAAACACTGGTATGTGTAGAAATTTTGCCTTGAACTGAGGCTTATAACCAGGAAAAGTGTCCCTGAAGCAGACACTTCAGGGGTGATTATTGTGTTATGTAGTGATCTCAACCTTTTTTTTTCTTTCTTTTAATCCATCTGGACTAAGGATTTTGAACTTAACCTTTCTTAGTATTTGATGAATTTTTCTGCTTGAGGCTTTTGTTGGAGTTTCAGGTTTTTGATTTTAAAAAATGGTGTTTGCTTTCATATGTAGTCAGCTTCTTTACACAAAGTGGCTGGAATCTGCCTGTTCTACTTCAGTAACATAAATCCTGCTGCACCAGTTGTGTAATTCCCTATACCTGACCCTTGCTTTCTACCATTCTCTGATTGCAAAGCTAAATGTATTTGATGACTTAAATTGGAAACCTATGCAAAACAAGTGGGTGTGCAGACCTTATTTCCTTATTTGGCGTTTTTCCCCTTGCTAAAATACTTCACCGGAGGCTCCACCGCTCTCATGGCTGGGGCTCAGCTGTGCCCTGCGGTGGGTCCGCTGGATGCTGCTGGAATGGCTGTGTCCAGCACAGGGCACCCCTGGTCCTGGCCCGGGGCCAGCTGCTGCCCCTGCACACCTCGCCCCACCTGCCCCCAAACCTTGACAAATGCACCCAGTACAGGTAGGTGAAATGTTGTGTGTTGGGAGCACATACACAGGCCGAGCGTGACAACAGCACTAGTGAAACAAAACAAAAGTTACTTGAATTCCTATATGCTTAAATCGCATGGGATATTTTTGCCTCTGTTTCTAAAACTGAGTCTGTGACAAGGCCTTTCAACACCTTTTTTCCCCCAAACCAAGTTTCTCAAATAGCATAAAGCTAAGAATATGTAATATCACTGTTTACACATGTGGCATAGGTTTTAGAAATACTGCCAAAAAGGGGTTTCTTCCCCCACATCTTTACCCTCTTGGCTATGGAAATCTAGAGTAATGCTGGCTTAACCCCTCTGTATTTTCTGGATAATAACAATGTGAATATGAGGGGGAAATGCTTACCAGATGGTTACCAGATACAATCTTCAGCCAAATTAGGTCATTTAAGAGGTTACTGCTTTTTGGCTGTCTGGGACAGGCTGGCAAGATGGTTCATGGGAGACCTCATTTCAGTGGGAAGCCAGCCAGCCAGCCCTTTGCAGCAAGGCTGGGTACCGTCCCACTCTCTTATATAGTCTCTGCTTGGAGACAGTAATAGACAGCTGGATAGTTAGATCATTCAGCTGTTCCCAGAGAAGTGACCTGTCCTGAATTAGAGTCTTAAGTGGCGTGCTTTTTTTGTTTAGTGTCTTGCTTTCTTCGTTTAGTGTCTACAGGACTGTAGCTTTAAAGACTTACCTTTATCTGCCACATATTCAAGGCAATGAAGTGCTCTGCGTACAAGCTAAATCAGTATTGCCTGTAGCTGCATATTGCCACATCCTGTTCTAATCTAGATGAGCAGTGGTTAGAAATCTAATAGCTTTTTTTCCTCTGAGCAAAGTTACTGCAGTTGCTTAACAGTTTCATGTGCCGTAGTGAAAAGTGCTGGTAACTGGCTGCAGCAGCAAAGGTAGCTTAAAAGTTCTGCTATAACTTGTCATCTCTCCCCGTACTTCCCCTGTGACCACAGCACTGTAAACGGGAGCACTGAGATTATCTAGATTAAAAACTATAAATTTCTCTGCAGTTAAAAAATGTTTAGTGCACGAATATGTTGCAATGACTTTTTCAGTGTGACCTTGTGATTTTTACAAGTTCTCCTCCATACTTGGAGCCAAGGAATTACCATGGTTTAGCAAAATTCTGCTAATTTGGCTTTTAAGTGTATTTAGCAGCTTGTTAAAATGCACCATGTCTATCAAAGGATAAAACATTAAATTGTAGGAGGGAAAATGTGGCCTAATATTACTCTTTCCCTTACACTAACTTAGCAAGCTAAAAGGAAATTCCTGTGTTAAGTGACTCTCATAAAATTAGGTGCTTCTTACTGTTTCCTTTTCCTTAAAATGCCTCTCTTGAGAAAGGTGTGCATCTGGGATAGAAATCATGAGGTAGGACTAAAAAGTGGTATCCTTGTACAGGAAGTAAAGTGGCTTCTCAAATTAAAGCCTGAAAGTAACTGTGACTAAACCTGCAACCAGTGCTGGCAAGTTACTAAGGTGCTGAGGTATTGAGAACGTGTGTCTGGGGATGTGACCCACTATATTCCCTTCTCTCTGCTTTTAAGGACAAGGAGACAAAAACTGGATAAATAGGCTGTGGAAAAATAGGTCTGTTCAAATTATTCTCAAGGATGCAACTGGCTGACATTGCTTTCATTGTACTAAAGGAAGGTAACCCACAATCAATTCTCTAAATCTGGTAAATGGGACATGTCTGCTGATGGCTAGAAGACTGTATTTTGCTGTGCACACATCATGGCTGAAGCTGTTACAAAACTATTTGAGTTATTTGTTTTAGCCGTAGAGCTGTGGAAGTTTGAGGCTTTTACTGGATTTTGATCAAGGTGAAAATAATTCAGTTTCTTGTCCCATTCCTTCTTGTTCTAATTTTTTATTTCTGTCTTATTTTCTTATGACTAATGGAGGAGACAGTCTATAGGAGAAAATTTCAGGGGATACTCATCATATGAAACTTGGTTGATTGTCCAGGTGTTCCATTTGATGGACTTACATTAGACGACTTATAAGGGAAGCATGTAACAGGAATACCATTGGTATGAAAAGGTGTGACAGAATTACCATGCACACGGAGTATATTGAAGTCTATGTCTTGATTTTATTTTTTATTTAACATGCAGTGTAACACATCTTGCTTCCCAACTCTTTCCCTCTCTTTTTCTAAGATACAGAACAACTTACAAAAACTACTTGAAGATGGTGAATGAAACATCAATGTTCTTGGACTGCTTCAGACCTCGTTCTTCTGTCTTGATGAAGCGTTCCAAAGGAGCTCTGCTGGCCAGAGTTCAAGCTTCTTTATTTTCAGTCCAAGCCAAGCTTAAACTACTGTAAAGCTCATGTCATCATGCAAAAAAGTCTGTTTATTCTTCAGCATGTATCTATATGTTTTATATGTTTTTTGAAAACATATATGGTTTGATCTACATGTATCTATATGTTTTAAAAATGTGGGGATTTTTCTTTCTCTCTTGTGTGTGAATTAATGGATTTTATAGCTTGCTCGATTCTAGATTTGCTTACACCAGTGCAAACCTGGTGCATATCCTTTTACCTCAACATTTACTTTATGCCTATTGTCATACAAATGTAAATGTGAAGAATGTCAGTCATGATTCATGTACTGAAGTGTTGTGTGAATGAGCAGGTATCTGTTTTAGCTATGATTAATGGATTGGTGCTGTGCTCTTCATTTTTACTTCTCTGCACCCTGACGTCCCAAAGATCAGAAAACAGACACCTCTGTGTTTGGGTATGCAATCATGAATGCTTGAGGTCTGCTCAGTTCTCCAGTGCTGTAAAAAGGCTCAATTCCACTTTCTGTGACGCTGTATCGCCACTGAGGGTAAGGTCTGTTTCTACTGGGCATTCAGGTTCCATTGAAGTCAAACCTGAAATCTCTGTGGACTTGCCAACTTACAACCAGGTTGCTTATGAATAGCAATACGGGTGTGACACACCTGCACGACTTAGAAAAACTACTCGTTTTCTGTCCGCTCATATGGTCTCTGTCCTCTAAGTTAATCAGTGTGAACACCCTCAGTCAGCTTTCCTTGGAGTTGCGTGGGGTTTTGGTTGGCTGAGCAAGTGCAATTTGTAGTCCAGTTAATGGAAATCTAGTCTTGGTATGTGGCTCCAGGGACTGGATATTTCCGCATGATGAGAACTGGCAAATTAATGGTGCGGCAATACAAACGGTCAGTAGAGTGAAGGAAAAGGTGGACACCTGCTTTGTTATATCACATACTGGTTTTTTCCACAGTGCCTAAGATGGGGAGTTTTAGCTTTCTGATTCACCAAGTAGGCTCATTAGTTTTTAAAAAGCAATATTTAGGATAATAACAACTAGTATCTGTAAAGTAACAGTATTGTTTATAATATGCTATGCATTTTATAACCATTTCTGTGAAATGTACCTACTTTGTTTAAATAAACTTTTTTAAAACAAGTGCCTCAATACTATAATTTGGATGAACCCACATCCATCAGTCAGTTTTGGTCAAATGTGATATTCATGAGGCTTATACCTCACAGTACAAAGTTTGTGCAAAACCCATCACCCAACACAAGGGGCTAGGAACTGCATCCTGCTGCAGTCCTTCCTCGTACTTGGTTGTGAGTGACTTCTTCCCAGACCTCAATGACAACAGTACAAGCAAATTTGGTCCCCAGAGTCTTGAGGACATGTTAATAATTTTCTCAAGTTCCCCAAGTTTCTCAAGTTTCCTCCTTGGAGGATATTGGATGAGTATTAGAATGTTGAGGCAGTTTAGAGCACCATGTGTGCTCTAACGTGCCTGGCTGGCTCAAGATTCCACCTGAACACAGTATGTAAGAAACATGTGAGATTTGACTGTTCTCCCTATTGAAGTCTCTGCCTTTGCTTCCTCAGCTATCTGACTTTATTGGAAAACTCAGCTTCACAAGAAAAGTGTTGAAATAAGTTATTTTAAAATTCTTTTTCCATTCTTTTCCCTACTTTCTTCTACAGTTGCATGGCTTATGTAATGTTTTGGACTCTTACCTCATCCTTTACCTTCTCTTCTTCCCTCCCTTTAATTCTCTATCAGAAATCTCTAGCTCTGTGGTTGCCAAATTGATGCCACCAGTCACTTTTATCAGAGGAACTACAAGAAAACTTGGTTATATCCAGCAGCTGAACTGAGTTAGCCTTTTACTTAAATTACATCATCAAGTCTGTGCTTTGCTATAGGAGAACAAGGAGAGAGATAATATTTGATATGTGCCTTAAGTAAATCAGGCAGGCTAAGCCCTTATCATTAGCCATACAGGAACAAAATAATTACTGGAGGGAATGAGCAGTCAGAGGTGGATGTGTGCCCTTTAGCCTGCTGCAGCAGCATGCCAGGGGAGGCGGGTTTGGACAAAGGTGTAACAGTGTCCTTCCGATGCAGGAAAGTGAACTACACTCCAGAGAAGGGACTGGCTTGTGTCGCAGCAGCCACCGGAGCGCACTGGCGCAATTCAGTGTGACCTCTTCCCTGCCCCTCAGGTGCTACCCTCACTCCCCCTTTTCCTAGAGGAAGGAGGATGTGTCAAGGATGTCACACTGTTCAGATGTGTAGTAGGCAGTGTGTAGTATTGAGGTACTTTGGGCAGTGCTGCAAGGCCCCGCGTGGACAAAGCTTAGAAGTGAGTGGAGTGATTTAAATCCTGTGCTTCAAGCTTGCAACTGGAGAGGAGGGGGTTTGCCCCAGCCATGCTTGGGAGGGAAGTACCAGCAGCAGGGATAAGTAAGGAAAAGCTGCTTCCCCCCAGAGCTGGGAGTCTGTTAAAGAGCAGGGAGACTTCTTCCTGAATCTGCGGTAGGTAGTGCATATAAAGGCTATAAAGGAGGGGGTTTGCCTTTTGGCAGAAGTGCATGTTTGCAGAAATAGTAGGGAAAGATGTGTGACTTCAGGGAAGTCGGAAATGCACACAAAATTCTTAGCATACACTCTGAGTAACATTCATAACTTGCTGCATAGGCTGCATGGAAATCTGCTTTAAAAAGCCTATTCTAAAATTTCTTGTGTTTTTGTTTTTCCAGTTTTGTCCACCTGTTGTCCTTCACAGCATAGAGGTTAGAAAAACAGCCGAGTTCTATCAGCCATGCAGGACCTAGTAGTACTGCCAGGTTCTGGGAAGATGCTTTGAGTTTGCAGGTGAAAGGCAAGAGGGGCACCTCACTCGTGTTTTCTCTAGTTGCAGTTTGTGAAAAAAGTAATGAGGGTTTGTATTGGCTGTTTGGATTGAGGGATTGTTGAAGCAGTTTTCTGTCCAGGTATCAAGTTTATGGTACTGCTGGTGTGAAGGATGCAGCTAGCACTCTAGGCAGGAAGTATGATCTGCTGAAAGCCTCCCTCTCAGCAGAGCATCAAAGGTAGTAACTCCCAGTAGCACTTGCAGGAAAGTTATGTATGTGTTTTTGTCTGAGCATGTCTGAATTTAATACTATTAACTGCTGTCACGTGAACCTTTGTACAGGTGTGTGGTAATGCTTTCTGCTTCCTGCTACACCTGCACGTTCATTTCCATGTTTCCACCTCATAGTCAGTTGACAAATGCTAAAGAAATCTCCAGGTTGGTGTTATCCAGGCCTTTGCAGGCTATTGCTCAGTTGGTTCAGCTGCAACTGCTAGTGAGGTGTTATTCCCAAATATGTAGGAGATTTTGCATTTACAGAGCAGGTGTGACATGCAGTAATGATCAGAAAAAGCTGGCTATTTAGACAGAAAACTGAGCAGTTACACTGAGCAAAAAGTTCCTTTTGTGCTCAGTGCCTGTGTGTATGCTCTTATAAACAGCAGAGGAATAAATGTCATTTGAAAGGATTTTACCGGCACCTGCTTTTCAGTTTGCCTGGTGAGATTATCTGAGTCTGACAGACAAATTTGCTCGAAAGGGAAAATTGACTCATCTCATTTGACACTTCTAGGTTTATGGTTTGAACCCAGTGGAGCGTTCTGCTAAACATGGTTCCATGTAATGAGACTTTACAAAAGGGATGGGTTTTTTGTTTTCTTGGGTTTTGAAATCTGTGTAATATCATTGTGTGAATGTAGAGCCTCATAATATCCTGTTGTTCACTGAACAGCCACAACAAAATACGTGTCAGTAAATTTCATTTAATTGTCTCTGAAGTTACTCCCTGTTTATCACAAACCACCCTGTATTTTAACAAAGAATCAGTCAAATGCAAACAATAAAACAATGTACAATCTACACTAACTCCACAGCACTTAGGAGCATTTATTCCCTAAGCTTCATGGAATGCTATGATGCCTATCACTATTCCTGTCCAAAATATAGGCATTTCACTTGTACAGTTGTCCTTACAGACCTTCTGTTTTGCTTTGTGTTGGCATCTACTGGCCCTCAAGTTTCCATTCAGTCAAACTGGCCAGTGAGACTGTGCCTACTCATCTTGGATTAAATCTCACGTTATTTGGGCGACAAGGCCTAGATCTAGTGTTTGTAAGACCTTGACTACACCTGCTATGGTACCCTCAAAAGGGATGATCCCAAGAAGGAACTGATTAGAAGTGTGTTCTGAGAGGATACTAGCAGGCTTAGTGTGATAATCAGAAGGTTTTGTCTTTCTCCTGTACCTAGTTTCATACCTATTACAATTTACAAACAGGGGGTCAGGATGCAGCATCTTAGCAAGTAGACTTTGAGTAGAAATTCAAGGTATGTCAGCAAAGCCTTTCCCAAGACTGTGTTTCATGTACAAAATGTACAAGAACATTCCAGCTATCCCCTACCGAAGGGGATACTGCTTTGCTTGAATCACGTTACCTATTTTCCCCACAACAGGCAGTACTTGTACCAAAAAGTCCACCCTGAGTGGGATGTCTGTTCACTAAGTAAACACCTGTGCCAAAAAAACTTGGAAATTAGTTCCTGAAGAGAATTCCCATAGAAATGATTGCCCTCCATATACATTTCATACTAACTAGGCTCACACTAGCTGCCAGCCTCTGTGCATTCAGTCTAGATAGCTCTTCCCCCTGATTGTTTTTTTAACTTTTGTCCATTGTGTGTAGAGCTTCTGCCAATGTATTTTACTGTTTAGTGACCTTCTATCTTGCCAGTTTCTGTACTAACTCCATTTGGAAACTGCTTAAAAGTTCATTATGCTCTTAAATTTGAAAAGGTACCTTTCCCTGACTTTACATAAACAGCAAGCTCAAGTCATGATGATGTAGTAGCTGCATCCTGTTCTGGAGGTGTGACATTCTACATTAAGCTTCATAACAAGGATTTGATAGTGTTTGGCAATGCAGGTAGTTTGGACTGTATAATAAAGGCCTCTTCAGCTGCTATTCTCACTTAATGGTATTGATAAGGTAATTTTCCACTGACCAGGCATTTTAGCAGTGCTTAGCAGGAGATTAAAGGAAAATCATTCCAATGTGCTGTCTAGTACAAAATTAAAAATCAGCTCTTCACGCTATCTACAAATAGATGGATAAAGGCTCCCTCCAAGAAGAAAAGGTAATGAGTAACTTAATTATAACCTTACATGCTGGATCTGGCATGCAGGGCAGAAAATAGCTCTGAATTCTTCCTGCACTTAGAGCTGCTATCGTGGCAGTGTGCACACGTGGCCTCATTCCAGAGCAAGGGCAAGGTGGGAAGAAAGTCAGCTTGTGCTAACAGCTATTTCCACGAAGTATGTAATGAACCACAAACCTTCTCTCACAAATGAATCATGAAACATAAATGCCTTGACACTGGCTTATGATACTTGCAGGAAGAGATGTCCTTCTACGGTTTTCCCAAAAACTGTTTGAAGTGATGCCACTGACAGCACACATGAAGAAAACAGTATCATCTACATTAGCTGACTCAGAAACAGTCACACTTCTAAAGACTCTGATCAACAGTGATGGCTGTAAGGACGAATGCTGTGAGAAAGACCAAGTTCTTGATTGTGTGAACACATCTTCCACACTTCTCTTCCAAGTCTCTTCACACATTTCTGATTCTGCAATCACTCTGTGACCATCACAGTAACTTCTACCGCAAAAACAGTTTGTGGGTTGGTGTCTAATTGAAATAAGAAAGCACAAGGTTTTTGTTAGGTTTAGGACTAAGGAAATCAGACTGCGTTTAGCTGAATATTGAGAGCTCCAGTATTTAGCTACTCCCTCCTTCTGCTTATAGACTGTCCTATGCCTCCATTTCCCATCTTGTGCTACCAGATGTAGCCTGAATCCAAAAGCTGATCTTCTAAATAGTAACCCATCCAAAAATAGTTAATTTTCCACCAGATATGGATAAGAATCTGTAAAACAGCCCAGCATCAAATGCAGGGATGTTGAGCAATGCTTGAAATAATGCTTTAGGAGCTGTGCTGATTTTACTCCTTTTTTCCTCTGTTGTTTCTGTAATTGTATTCTATGTAAAGTGAAGCAACATTGGAAACTGCAAGAATATTCTAAGCCAGGTTGTCTGCTCACCTGCCCTGTACCTCTGTGCTTCCCCAGGGAGCCACGGGCACAGACTATGGACCAGATCTGTCAGCAGCAGAAAGTCAGGCTTCTACACAATTCTGGTGTCTTTCCTGAGACTAAAAATTAATTTAAAGAAATCAGCACTGCCTGATCCTTAAGGTTTTAGTCATTCATCTGCCTGAGTCACTTCAGATACATGCACATGGCCATCCCCTCTGCCATTTAGCTCTTAAGTGAAGACAGCTGTGACAGTTGTCCCACCTGCCAGCGACTGCTCTCCTTAAAGACCAGTATTACTGCCACCCAACCATCACCACCTTCCTGGTCATGTGCTGCTGCTTCCCATCTGTACCAGTACACCTGTGGTGCAGTATCCCTGGTTTTCTTCTGGGAAAATCAGCTGGGGCTATTTTGTGCAAAGTCCAAATTTCAAAGGTGTGTTGCATCACCTTTGATGCATCAGCTTTGCTAAACAGATCAGAGCATCTGAGTCATCAGTTTGGTGGAGGGACGTGGAACTGGAAATGATGAGAATCTGGGGTAATAACACATTCACATCTTATGGGTAGATGTGGAAAATGCTGCTTTAAGTGTCTATTTCCCTTTTAGCAGCCAAAGTTGGATAGGACCATCATGCACATCCCTGGACATAAAAGAAGACAGTTAAAACTAAGTTTTGTTAGATTCCCTGTCCTGGCTCAGGGAAAACTTACCCAATCAGACTGACAAATGCTTTGGGACAGCAACTGACACAGACTTCTTGGTGGGCCACAGAGAGAACAGCATTGTCTCAGAGGGCAGCACATGTCCTGTGTGGGAAACAGCAGGATGAGGCAACAGTTTAACCAAGATCCTGCTCAGCCTCTGATTGCATGCACAAGCCAAAATGTTACTTTGTAATGCTCTGACCACATCTGTGTAAAGGAACTCTCTTCCTGTTGAAATCTGTCACCACACTCCGTGGCTGTGGAACAATAATAATTCTTCTGGAAATCTTGAAGACAGGAGCAGACCTCTCTCAGCCCAAGATGGTCAGGGATTGCTCTCACCCTGCAGTCAGGATTTGGTGCAGTCAAGCCATCACATTTGTGGCTTGTGCAGTGTGAGGCCTTTATTTGGCACTCTGACCCCTGGCAGTCAGCCCTGCTGATGAGAAACTGGCAGGGTACGCCAGCTGGGTGGGTGTAGGCTTCCACAGCGGGGCAGGAAGGGCAGCAGGAAAGCACAGACAGCTTTTTCTCATGGACGAGTAGAACAGCAGAAAAGCGTTTTGGAGAAAAAGACAGCTTTTTGCGCACAATCTGCTGGGAAAGAGCTGTGAAGGAAATGATCAGAAGAGATCAGGAAGAACCAGGTTTTTGTGTGTTGGCTGCACTCACTGTATTCATCTTGCTTTGGTGGAAGAAAACAAAAATTAACACCTTGAATCTTAGTTAAGTGGCCTGGTAGATCCAGATTCTCTATCCCCAGCAAATACAAATCTAGAGTTATTAGACAGAATTATGCAAACAGAAACAGTACAAAATCAGTACAGACCAGTACAGAATAAAGAGGAAAGAGCACAGATGTTTTTGGCTCTGCTCTCATGATTTACTGAACCATAGCAAAAGTTGACTAATCACTCAGTATCAAGGAATGAGAAGCTACAGAATGATGAAACAGAAAAACAATTTTAAAAAAAATAGCAATGGCATGGAGATGCTATAGATACTGTTATGTTGGTCTACAGGTATTTAGGGGAAAAATTAATTGTTTTGACTTGGGTAATATCTGCTATAATTCTACAAGTGAACTTGGTCTGATTTCTGGTAGGGAAATCATGAAAGACCATGACTTCCATGTTTTAACCCACGTTGCAGAAGAAGTTTTCTTAGCAGCTTAAACATAGAATTCAAAATATATTTTCTGAGTAGCTGAAAGGCATTGAAAACCAAGCAAATCATTCATCTTTTGCATATTCAGCAGATTCCAAAATACCAATATCTTGTCCCAGTTTCAAAAAAACCACAAAGAAACAAGCTAAGACTCTGAGGAATTACAAGCTTCTCACTTAATTAGGAAATTTGTGATGTGAAGAACTCAAAAAAGAATTGTGCAAAGTATTCTTGAAATTTACTGTTTCCCATAGGAATAACACAACATGGAATAATACAGGCTAAGTACAAGGAAGGGTTAGCCTTTCTGTGAACTTTCAGTATTTGTTGTTCATAAAGAAGAAGGCAGTGAGCAGCCGGAAGAGAAAAAGACACGATCAGCATGCAAGCCAGAGTACTTAGACAAACAATAAAAGTCACATAAATCTCACAGAGATTTGAAATGCATGGTTTGCAACATCAGAGATGATTTTTAGAAACACAGAACAAAGACTCTGGTGTGGTGTTTTGGCTTGGGGCTTTTTTTCACAAAACATGCTTCACGACACTGGGGCAATTTTTACAGCAAAGAAAGCATTAAGAGGAACACTACCATCAAAACAAGAATGTTTCTTCTGTTCTGAGGTGCCTTCCTTTGTGTTGTTGGTGGGTTTTTTTCCTTAATCACAATAGATAGTTTTGACAGCCTGTTAGATTCATGCTCCAATCAATAAATTCTGAACAGATTTGGAGCTTTGGGGTGATACTGCACCATCTGCCATAAATGCAAACTTATGTGTTAGCTTAAACTACACCTGGCTCCTTTCCCTGTATTTTCCTCACACGGTAATCCTCTTTTCCTTTCGTACATCCAAAACCATGCTCTTTCAATTTAATCCGTTTTGTGCACTCTGCCCCACCTCCCCCTTGCAGTAGTCTGACCTTCCGCAGCATTCCCAATGTAATATCCAGCAGTTAAAATCCTGGTACTGGGTCCTATCTATCTACAATCCTGCCTGTGCCTTTCACATTGGCTTCCCCATCATCAGCATCTCATCATCTTCTCTGGTGATTTTGAATTCCTCATTCTCACTTTCAAGGCCCTTTCATTTTCTGCAGCCAGCAACAGGTTGCTGCCTTCCAACACATTCTCCAGCAAAACTAAGGTGCTTTTCAGACTTTGCAGGGAGTCACTTCAGCTTTAAGTTGGCAGAGGAAAAAAAAAAATCAGTAACATAGCTAACCAAAAAATATGGGAAGAAAACAAGCAGGCAAAACAGAGTCACAGCAGCCAGTGTTGGTTAAGCCAAGCTAAAGTTCTCACACTGGTTTTTTAACCTCCAAGGATTTACTACAGCAGCAAAGCTTCGGAGGATGGTTCAACTTACACTGTTTCCTGAAACATCACCATAACCTTATTCTGCTATTTGTTCTGCTTTAAACCAAGGCCATAAATCAACTGCTGTCTAGGTTAAACTGAGAAAAGGAACGTGGCAAAGAGCCCCCATCCCTCAAACATATAACTACGAGCAAATACAGCTGTAAGTCAATACAGTCACATAGGAGCTGGAAGGAAGTTTATGTTCTGGGATTCTACAGAAATCCTGCACACTTCTTGTGGTAAATGTGTAAATAAAAATATCAGCAATTATGGTAAAAAATGTAGTTAAAACACAACTCAACGAAGAGGTATGATCTACACTTTTTAGATATGTTTCTAGTACAGCTGCCACACTGGACGGAGCTTCTATTATAGGTCAGTCTAAATCACAGGCCAGTGAATAAGTAGCCTCACAAAATCCACAGAAGACAGGAGACAATAATCACTTAGCAACAATTTGTGGATTAACTAAAAATCCTTAGAAGCAAGAGAGCTTATATCAAGCTCCCATTTTTAAACTCGCACACTGTCATTTCATTACCTCTGTAACGCTCTGCTCCATAAGCGAGCAGGTGATGTTAACCTCACTATCACAGCTCAGGAGGTTTGGGACACCTGTAAGGAGAGTGTCAGGGAGGCATGAAACACAATTGCCACCTACTGCCAGCTTTCCAGACTTTAATGTAATGAAAGGATGTGCCTTCCTCTGAAATTCAGAGATCTGACTTGAGCTGTTTGTTCCTCCTAAGCCCACCTTGAAATCAGGCTGCAGGAAAAAAGCTATAATGCCAGAGAACAGCGACATGCTGGGTAAAGTATGTATTAAACCATTTGTTCTTCCTGGCTGAAACACTATTATTTTTAACCTTTGGCTTTTGGACTTAATGTTTTATATAACAATTGCATTAATCAACTGAGGCTTTTGCAGAATAGAGTGCAGTTAATTACTAGCTCAGAGGCAGCAGTCCCAGATGTACTGGAACATAAAAAACATTCAGACAAAGAGCTCTGTGTTCTACACAGCTGGCTAGCAAATGCAAAGGCCGCCCTTGGGCAGGCTTTATCCTGAACAACAGCGACACCAGGAGGAACACAAAGGTTTTTAAAAAGGCTTTGCTATGCTCTGCTAAGTCTCTGTCCCAAAATGCACACGCATTTTCCTATTATTTGGAGGAAAGCATGAGCTGTACGGAAAATCAGTGCTAATAATTTAGCAGAAATGAAAGACTGCTAACCTGTATTTACCTTTGTACCAGCTATCCATAGGGCAACCATGTTCAAAATGTGAGACAAGACACTTCTCACTGCAAGCAGCACTTCAGTGGCAGCAGATGTTTGCACACTGAAGATTAATGGATTGATTGCATTAAAACACCAAGCATGTACCACATGACAGCACGGCTTGCTGATTAAGGAATACCAAAGAGAAGACACTAAAAAAAAATCCTTACGAAGCCACTGTTTTTACTCAAGAATTTGATTCTGTGTGGTTAAGTCATTTTACCCCTATAATATAAGCCTTA
Organism: Struthidea cinerea; assembly: GCA_013397865.1. Lineage (NCBI taxonomy): Eukaryota > Metazoa > Chordata > Aves > Passeriformes > Corcoracidae > Struthidea > Struthidea cinerea. The sequence continues at coordinate 60,208 of VZTI01000490.1, read as the reverse complement.
ATTTTTTTTCTGCTTCCACCTAGGAAAATAAGAGGATACACTTGTGCAGTACATGACCAACACCTTAGTGCAGGACAAAATAGGCAGTGATTCAGAAGAAAATAGAGGCACAGAAGTCTCCTGTAATGTACACTTTTCCAAATAATTATTAATGAGATTAATGCAGAGACATGGATTAATGCAGAGAAATGGATTAGTACACCTAATGAGACTTGAATGCAGCACCTGTACAGATGACTTTTCATACAGAAACATAGCTGCCACAAATTAAGAGTTCTGGCAGCTGTGTTCTTTTGAACTCACCCAGCAACAACACAAACAGAATGACGGAAACACAAGAAAAGAACATGACATAACATGAATGGGCTGGTGTGTTACTGCTGAAATAAAATGGTGGATGCTTTCCCAGTTGTTTTAAATTCAGCACTGTGGGATCACTTTTTGCAAAATCCCAAGCTGAGGCCTACTACTGACAAGTAGTATTCTTGGTTCCTGAAAATCGTCAACTCTGCAAGAAGAAGCTGTGATATGACACAACAAGATAGAAGAGAGGCAGCCTGCAGCTCACATTCTCACAATTCATTAAAACAGCAATTTCTCTGTTTATCAGCAAAAATCTTACTAGAATTTTCATTTTTCTTCAGGTAATAATATGGCAAAAAGAAAGGAAGGTACTTGCAAGACCATCAAGGTCATTTCACAGTAAGCAATACTGTGCTAACAAATGAATTATTGATCACGTGTCATTTAACACTTGTTATTCACTAGTGTTACACACTCTGTGGTAATTAAGTTTATGCAACAGTGGAAGACGCTGATAGAATTTGTATTAAAACTGCAAGTTCCACTATGTTGCACACACCAGTAGCTCCAAGACACATTTTATGAATTCTCAAAATTGCTTTCCTTGGGTGACATAACCCACTGACAGCTAATGCAGTTTACAATCTCCTGAGTGGACTTTCCAAATTAAAGTAGAAATTGAGAAGCTGGGTGCTTACAGTATCTTTAAACCTCCTTAGTTTAATACTTTGTCATAATCATAACTACTTACAGGACCTAAATCCTTGCCAGAACATATTATAATCTGCGGCAGTCTTTAAAAGTCACTCTTCCCAGAGCCACTTCACTGGAAGTCACTCAGCAAGCCAGTTTTGGTAGGATTGTTCAGCACTACATGTAAGGAATTCAAAGCTGTCCAGAAAGAGCAGCAGCATTATCATTACCTGCTCTGGTGCCACACTAGCAGTCCAGTGACAATGCAGATAACAGATCTTTGGAATAGTAATTCCCATACTCAGCAAAAGTGGGGCTGAATTTGTAACCTACTTACAGAGAGCCCATTCTCTGCTTACATAACGTGGATCTAACCCACTTACTCATAACACACAGAAGTAGTGACAAGTACTTCATGCTGAGTCCTCTGTAAGGCTACCCAAAAGTTTCTGTTAAAGAAGGGATTATGTACCAAGATGTCAAGTTAACCTTCAAACGTTTAGCGTGTTTGCTACGCAGTCACCTCTTGGATCACATTTGTGTGTTTATTCCATTCATACTGGTTTTCAGATAATGATTTGAAGACCAGTCAAACAACACTAGCCATACCAGTTTTGTTCCATTCACGAGCTGACTTCCCATATCTAAAGCCAGATGGCAGAATCAACCTTATTTCTGTAAATTAAACTGGACTTGTGAAATTATTTTACCCTAGAAGAGTACTTTACCCTACAAAGAGCTTCTATTTTCAAGGAAAAAACAGAGGTGACATGAGGCTACGCAAAAACTATAGTAAGCAGCAAGAAAAGACAATTCTTGAACTTATTTTTCCATTGTTAAGAGTTTCATAGTAACATTCAGTGCCACAGAACAGCATTAAAGAGTAGTTTCTATAAACTGGTGCTATTTGCTGAACAATTAAATTTGGGAATTGAATTGCTTCTTTGCCCTATCTGCTAGTGATTATCTGTCTGCTCAGGGTATGTCAGTTCATTCGGTGTGCTAACGTACAACAGTCTTTAATGAAATGGCCAAACACAAAGAACTAGAGGAGAGAATACACCTGGCAGTAAGAGATTCAGTAGGAAAAAAGCTTATGCCAACATATGATCTACAGAATGTGACATGCAAAATGCCTTCTATAACACAGACGTAAAATTCTAAACACTATGCATTTTAAAATTAGAAACAAAGCCAAAAAGAGACCAACCAGCAGTGTGGTATGGTGGACTTTCAACCCAGTTTGTATGGCACTGCTATTAAAACATCAAAATAAATCAATAGTCAAATCAGACTCCTAGAATCTTAGCCCATAGTGAACAGTTCTGCCATGTTCAGAGATTGTGGAAATTTGGTATAGGACATTGAGAAGAAAAGAAATCCCTAAAACTAATACATTAAGAACCTCAGAAGTTCCTCTGTGGAAAGCTAAAATCAATCTAGTAGCACTGTGTCTTTTCTCATCCTGAGTCCTGAGCAAGGCTCCTAAATGAGCCATTGTTGCCTGTAGTCTCCAGTGGCCAAAAGAAATTCCCATTTGAGGTGAAATGGAAGTAAACAATGTGCCTTTCCCTGGAAAAGTATTTCCTCTGACTGCACCTCCAGTTCTCATCTCCAGCCGGTTTGGTTGTAGGGTATCACAAGAGCTGTGACGACCTGAATTGGCTGTAATCCCTTCAAGTGTTAAAAGGCGATTCCAAGACACTACAGTAGACCTCTATCTCCCAACATGTGTGGTCAAAGTCTCCTTTCTGAAGGAGAGACAGGAAAACTAAAGCAGTGCTTTTAGCCCAGTGATTCTTCTCCCAACTGGCAGCTCAGTGTGTGAAAATGGACAGTCCGCTGAATGTTCCTGCTCAAAAACAGTGAATAAAACAAATGAGAAGCCCAAGATATCTCACAAAATGTACTTTTATTAAAGCATTGAAAAATAGCTCTGTACTGCAGCCCAACTATCCCCCACAGCACCAGTTACCTGCAGGAAACTTGGCACAGTTTGAAACACAGGCCTCATAGCTGGAAATACTAGCAAAAAAGTGGGGAGGGCACAGAGGCAGTGTTGGTACTGAAACACATTGTTAAGGCAACAGGTTATCCAGGCCACCTGAATCCAAGGCTGTGAGTTTTAGTCACCCTCCCTTCTTCCCACAGACCACATACTTCTCATTTGAAGACTAAATTAGTAAATACATACATAGAAAGCGAAGCAATTTAAGAGTAGCTGATTTTCTGACAGAATTGGTTTCATATAATTAATTTTTATCCCCATAATGTTTAGGAGCTGCTTGATTCTGAAACGCTAGGACGGTTCACAGCACAGCCATTCATAAGGTTGTTACTGAAACTTGATTCCTTGAGCCAAAGGCAAATCTTTGCTGTAGTTGATTGTACTGAAAGACAAACAAGAATTTAGAGACCAGGCTTAATCACTGAGACAGATTATGCAGCCCACTTCCTATGTACATGCTTCTGATTCCTGTCACATCTGAACAGAAGACTACTCTAAAGAAGTTTGCCTACTTAAAATTATGAACTAACTTTACTCCAGTTTTCAATACAGTAACCATGTACAGGAAAAAAACTCATTTTCCATTATCTCTTCCTTTATGGAGAATCTTATTTCTCTTCATCTGGTTAATCTCTTACTAGGAGAATGCCCAGATAGAAAAATCAAGGTGGGATTTCTCATGTTCATAAGCCTTTGCATGGAAAGCAAAGACAGCACAGGTAAAGGCTGTGGAAGTCAGCAGAGGATACTAATGGTCATCCACTATGGGCTGTCAGATTTGTGGATAGACAACCAATACAGCTCAATCACCTACCAGAGGCAATAGTGGTGCCTTCATGGTCCCCTCACTCTAGTAGCAACTTAGTGTATTTCCTGACAACTTTCAGTAATTTTTCAGATGAGTTTAAAATTAAGGAAAAGGAGAGGGAAACCCCAAAACCACCTTATTTTTTTTCCTTCAGAAAGTTAAGAACAGATCTTTATAAAAACCCTTCAAATCTTCTACTATGAATGTGAAGAAAAGGCAATTACACTTTACAGATTATTATCTCACATTCAGTAAAGATAGTAGCCTTGCAGTCAAGGATTCATATATTTTGAACTTTTGGGAGTTCATCTGTAATCTAAATTTATTTGGTCTGTCTTACCAAGTAGATCGTCTCATATAAAGTTTCCATGAATCACTTCCAGATTCTCTTCCCCCACCAGTGTGCTTTTCACCACCTGTAGCAAGAATGTTATAAATGGAAACCTATTTTTTGACATGGGAATCTGGACTAAATCCAGGAGGTAAGACATTTTTATAAAAATACATGGGAAAAACAATTCCTTTGCCCTTGTCCCATATCTGAACTAAAGTACTACCCCATGCAACACACACAGCTAGCTCTCTCCTCATGTTTGATGCAAAAAAATATCTGCCTGGAGTTCAAAGTCATATCATGCTGGCACCAGAGGACTTTGTTTGAAAAACATTTTGTCTTAACATGAAACAAGAGTACAAGAATGTGCTGGTTCTTGCAGTGTTTAAATGGTAATGTAAATACTACTTCTTCCAGCCCCTCACTTCCTTATGCATACACAAAAAGGAGAAATAAAGGCAAAAATGTTCATTTAAAGACTTTCTCACAAAAATACTATACACTGTACATCTTATATAAACTCGCAAATATACACAGAATTGCTCAAGATTGTTTTAATTAAAACGGTTTTAAACAGTTTTCCACCTGGTCATGTCTTTAAACACCTCCAGAATATAACTCTGAGTTACATTCCTTTGATGGAGGGGTGGAGAAGGAAGTAACTTGTGGAATTCTTAAAAACCAAATACAGGTATTTTTAAAAGTTTAAATCCAACTACCTCTAATCAATATCCATTTTCTGCTAAAACAGTATGATTCAAAATTAACTTTATTGATTTCTTCACATTTAGTCATTTAAATGGACTCATTAAACCTTGAAAAAGGAGACCTGAAAAAAGCACAAGTAACGTACCAAAAGCACCTCCAATCTCGGCTCCACTGGTTGGGATGTTAACATTCACAATGCCACAGTCAGATCCCTTGGGCCTACAAACAAAGGTAAGACACAATTCCTCCTTAGGATCAGGAAAGGCTCCTTCCGTAAAATGAGGGCTATAAAATGCTCAACTAGCATTATGCATAGGTTTACAAAGGACATGAAAGACTGTGATCTTATGCCTCAGGAAAGTATAAAAATAATTTAAATTATACCCAAGCCAGCGGAAAATCCTTCCCAAATCCTTGGTAAAGATACTACTGGAAAGACCTTGTTTCACTTCATTATTCCAGGCAAAAACCTCCTCTTCCTCCTAGAGGGAGCATGTGACAATGGTTAAGACTCATCTATCCAAAGCAAAGGAGTTACAAAGAAGCTCTGTGAGAAAAAAGCCGACACAGCGCAGCCGCAATGCAAATGTACAGAATGGCAGTGGGCAAACACACATGTACCACGCCAGCAATACCTCCACTGCTGCACAAAACACAGCCTGCTTTTGAACAGATACAAACAGTATCAACAATGAACACTAACAATAGAAACCTATTCCTGCACAGATTCTCATCTTAACTCCAGCGCTCTTCACATAAATGCAGCTGCACGGTGAGGTGAACAGTGGATATCTCACAGTGCAGAACAAGAGCTATCACTTCTTGAAGTGCTGGGACAATTGCGTGGATATGACACACGTCTGAGATCTCTCTTGTGACTCTACTGTTACCATCCTTGACACCTGTTTCCCTGCTGTTATTTTACCTTAAATTTCAGCACATACAATATGGGAGCAAACGTCTCAGTGTGGACAATGGGCGCATTATGAGGAAGGCCAGTCACAATGGTTGGTTCAACATAGTTTCCAGGGCGGTTTATAACCTTCAAAATACATAAAAATAACTGAGTAAATTCCAGTCAGCATCCAGCTTGGTACTAGTGTAGGAAAGGAATCCATCATGGTCTGACTACTACAGTTGAGCAATCAGTAACAGAAGGCCAGGTAGTCTGAGTAACTTAAATTTTATTTATTTATGTATTTAAAATATAGAAGCATAACTTATAACTACTAGGGATGTAATCAAATTGTAAAGTCTAGCAAATGAAACTTCCTTTCTCCTACTTGTAAGCTACTTAGAATTTTAAAGGTATATAGAAGTTGCCAATGAAAGACAAGTCCCAGAACAATAAGTCAATGAGAATTAAACATCCTGTATAATGAAGATGTACAAGTGGTTGTCTTGAATCTCCAATATTTCTTCAAGTTTCATATTGTGAGGGACAGAACTGCAATTTTCCTTTGTTACATGTTTGACATCCACCATTTCCATTGCTGTTTTCATTTTCACTATCACTTGCAACAGGGGAGTGGTGTAAGAAAGAGCCAAAAGCTCTTAAACCATTTCTTGGAGGAGAAAGTAGCTTCCAAGTAGAACTGCCTTTACCCTGAAGACAGGATTCCAATTCAAACTGTCTCAGTCTGACTAAACTAACATCCTGGCTGACAGGACAAACTGAGATACAAGCTTGGCCTTAGTCATCATGTTACTGTATTTTTTTTCCTAGAGCACAAAATGTAGCAGGGAAAATAAAAAGTTGTCACCTTTCCACCACAGACCACAGAGCCACCCTGTTGTTTTGCTTGTTCTACTGCATCAAGGAACATTTTCACTGCTTCTTTAGTATGAAGAGGCCCATACAGAGTGTCAGCTAAAAACAAAAGATTCAGACACATACTTTCAGCAAAACTGTGTATGTTTGCAAATACTCTTCTCACAACATCTTGCACCTAACTGTTTAATCTGTCCAGGATGAGCAGTATTAGCCAGATTCTTCATCTTCCTTTCAGAGTTTGTATTCTAAATAAAAACAGCTATTTCCACCCCCTGGTAAATTGCTAAAATTAGATAGTTTGGATGTATAATCCCGTCAGAATTTAAACAGAAAGAAACCAACAGCAACTTGTTTCCTAAACCCATGAGTTGGAAATAGCTACTTACAATCCCATGGATCACCGATGCGGACCTGGGCATAGGCCTTGGCAAGCTTTGCCACCACCTCCTCATGGATGCTTTCATGGAGAAACTAAAATGTGGTAAGAAAGTTGTAAGACAGCGCAGCCTATGTAACTATTCCTGAAGTACTACTGCACTTTGAAGGGGGCTGAATGAAGAATGGAGATAGTGTTGTTCATATTCAGCAAATTCCAAAGTTAAAAAGAGACAGAGGCCAAGGCCTCCAAACACCACCAACACCAGAAAATGAAAACGTAAAATCTTCACCCTGAAGATTTAAAACAAGCCAAGAAACAAAAATCTGTTTTAATTTTACCCCATCTCAGATCAGTGTTATCGATGTGTTCTGCAAACATTTCAGTTTAGTGTTCTAGAACAAACATTCAAGAAATTTTATTGCTACAGTTTGAGGAATCACTGCCCTTCCAATACACCCAAACCAATTAACCCACATCCATTTTGGCTAATATTTACCCAATCAACCCAACTCTGAAAAGACTATACAGACACTGGCTGACACTCTAACACTGTTAAACTTGTTGAAAATGATTGGTTAAGAATAAATAACAAAGTAGGCAACACACTCCCCTTTGCTTTGCTGAAATGTAAACACTGCACCAAAATTTGTAGCAGCCACAAGCAAAGCTCTGGCAATGAAGACAGAGAGAAATACAGAAGTATGCCAAGTACTATTCTCCTGGCTTTTAGCACATTTAGAAAGATGTACAAACAAACTGTTTAGAGCTAGACTTACACTGGAATGAAACTATGTTCTTATTATCCCACCATACTTATTTTTCACAAAACAAAAATGTGTTTCAAATTTGTTGCTCTTCACAATATCACGAATTGTTGGGCATTTTCTGAGCCAATTTGGAATTAAGTTAAAATTCAGAGCTACCCAAACCAGACAATACACATCTGTTTACTCACCAGCCTTCTAGCAGTTGTGCACCTCTGACCTGCTGTTCCCACAGCAGCAAATAGAGCAGATGGGATGACTAGGTTCAGATCCGCATCTTCGAACACTTAAAAAAAATTAAAATATGATCATGTTACTGAAGTAAACAGGCTGTTCACAAGACTTAAGATGCTAAACAATATTAGAAACTGACAGGTTTCTAATGACAAGAAGTATTAGAAACAGTTGCACTAGTACAGCATGGTAAGATACAAAGAAACACCTTAAAACTCCTATTATTTCTCCACAGCTAGAACTAGAAACATGCAATTCGACATAAATGTAGGTTTGAACTACTGAAGAGAGCCTTTTGCAAAAAAGTTTGCAAATAATTGCAGCTTCCTTTTAATTCAAGAAACTACAAACAATTTCTTGCCATCTCTCCACCTTGTCTGTCTCTCACTGAGAAGTTTACCAGCATGAAGGAGCAATTATAAAGTATATCCAAGTGGCCTTCCAAAAAGCATAGCTAAAACACCCAGGTATACAGTAATATAAAATGTACAATGAGCTGAACAAAGTCATCTGGCTAGAAGACATTTAGATGTTTTATAAAGCCCAAAGGATCCCCAAAATACCACTCAGCTTAACCCCACAGAAGTCTCTTAAAGCATCCAAAACTATTATTAAGTTTGGGACGAAGTCCAACCAAACAATGGTTATGCAATCATTCAAAGTCAATTACAGAAAAAGCTGGACTTGGATATGAAAAAAGAAACTACTTTCAAAGCATAAAACAAGTTTATGCTACTGGCTACAAAGCAGCATAGGGAAAAAGAAGGAACTGCTCTAATGTGATTTTCAAAAGAGTAGATGAAATACATGTAAATAAGCACATTTGTCCAGAATATGAGAAAGGTGAAACAAAAGGCAACAGCACAAGAGGACAGCAATTTACATATTTATCAAAATTATATATTCTTTCCACCATGGTGCTCAGCTTTATAGTATTTATGTTGTTTATCTAGGAGCTGGATCATACCCTAAAGAACTTAAACCTGAAAAATGTGCTACTGATATAAATACCTGCATGCTTTTCTTTCAAGTATCGTAAGTATCTTAGACTATATATATATATATCTACTTATACTCTAAAACCCTAAAAGTGTAGTGTTCATGAGATTACATATAAAAGTGCAGTCAGGCATTGGAACAGGCTGCCCAGGGAAATGGTGGAGTCATCATCCATGGAAGTATTCAGAAAGTATGTGGATGTGGCACTTGGGGACATGGTTTAGTGGTGAATATGCTGGTGCTGGGTTAAGACTTGGAGTCAGTCTTAGAGGTCTTTTCAAACGTAATGATTCTACAACTAGAACTATCATAAAATCAAACTTACTTAGTTTAGCATTGTTCACAACCCATTATTGAAGCTTACTGCTTCTCTCATTCTGTTCTCCTCTTCAACACTGATTACTTAAAAGACCTTGGACTCTCACATTTTATTTTAAAACACTACCCCCTCCACAATACCAGACAGAAAAGTCCACAACACTCTATTGTTCCATACGTACTACATGTACTTTTAAAAGTCCAGTGTGGCAGGGAAAAACAAACAAGCAAGCCAGAAAAAAGGGACTATTAGCTACAAATATTTGCATACTAACTTCCAAATATCATCTATGGGACTAAATTTCTACAGTGCGTATTACCAATAATAGCATTGTTTCCTCCCAGTTCCAGAAGGCTTCGACCTAATGAAAAACACAAAGTAAGTTATTCCATGCGCACACGTACTCACTGCACCTCAGTCAGTGAGTTCACCTTTAACTAGAGCTAAGCTTCATTACACATATTTTACTGGATAAACAAAAGATTTTAGAGATCACAGTCAACTCTAGCCAGAGCAGAAAATTACACTGAATACTACATCTATCACATGTTGTGAAGATACCTCACAGCAGTTATGGCCCAAAGAAGTTTAAAATGAAATGCAAAAAATAGCATTGGAAAGAAAAGATGAAAACAGGAAAAAGTTACAGTATAAATAGTGTGACATAGTTAAAGAATAAGGTCCTACAAAGATCAAATATAAGTAAGCTCATTCATTTCCCGGCAACTGTTTATCTACAATCTCAGAGAAAGAATCCCAACCTACAACTGGGTGAATAATTGCTATCTGTTCTGGTTTCTGGGGGGCTTTTTCACACTTGCATGAACTTCAAATGTATAAAATGAAAAAAACACATTCGCAAGGGTCTCTTTTTATAACTAAGAAGTTAGAATCCAGCAGCTGAGATTCTTGCCTATACACTTTTAAATATGTGCAAAAAACCCAGCACCTCAAAAATCATCACTTTTCTACTATATTTATCAGGAGTAGAAGGTGAGAGGGAATGTATTCATGCATTCCATTCACACTGCAAAAAGATCGTAAACCCTGGTTGTTCACCCTGACAATCTCCATACAATTAAACACACAATGAACACCATCACACCTCTCCCCAGATTAATTGTAGGACTATGGATTTGTGGATAACCTGGAAAAAAAAAAAATCTGAGTTGTAACAGAAGTAACTGAAAAATGCCATCTGTATCTCTGAGCAGTTTCAAACTCCCATTTATCCAAAACAAAAAAGAGGTAGCACAGCTGAAACAAACTGTTATTTTAAAATCTTATGGGGCACCGCTGCCTTCACCTAACATGGAAAAAAATAGAGAAGAACCCACACACTCACCAAATCTCTCCTGAACCATAAGCGCTACTTGCTTGCCCACTTTTGTGCTGCCAGTGAAGGACAAGAGGTCCATCCTCTCGTCTCTCGCCATTGCTGTCCTGCACAATGGGACACAAAGCACTGTGTTCAACAAAAGACATGCAGACAGAAAAGCAGCTTGCCCCTTCCACGTACATCAGCTTCAACCAGGCAGATCTTTAAAGCCAGAGCCACTTCTTTGAAACATCAGGTGACTGAGCTAATGGCAGGAAAGCTGCTTCCTGGCCAGAAAAGAGGAACAAGGCTGTTTCCCTCCAACTTTTCAGGCCAAAAAAGCATTTTGTAGTAATTTCTGTATTTCTGTAGTAATACTGAAACTCATATATTGTGAGAATAGCTCCAATTGTTATGATCCGTAAGAAAATATGCAAATCTGTGACTTTTTTTAATGCTTGCCACATGTTTTGCCTTCTCTTAAAATGCTGAAAGATATATTTGAACACCTGTTTGTACTAGGAATTTCCACACTGTAAAAATCAAACTAAGTGATGTGGACTGTATGTACAGCTTCCAAGCACAAGTACACATCTATGAGCAAGTGCAGAGTCCTGCATGAGCCCAGAAAAGGGGAATTATTCTCTTCCACAACTAATCTAAAAGGCTAATGCACTATACACTGAAAACTCTCAAGAATATGGTAGGGGGAATTTAATATTAGCTGTATTCTTTGGGTGTCAGCATATGCAGAAGCAGAATATTACCATAGCCATGTCTCTTCATTAAATATCTGTTAAGTTCTCTGTTAGCTGCTGATCTCACAACAGCAAGTAGACATTATGTATTATATTTAGTGCAGGGCCAGAGTTTCAGACCAGCTGATAAAAATCATGGCAACATGTGCATGTACTGGGAACTCCTAGACACCAGAATAACTTTATGAGAAGTACCTCAAAGAATACACCTTACTTTCTATAAAGGTTCACAAAGCACAAGAAATGTTACCTACCCAATGTCTGCTCCACCACAAACCAGAGAGCAGATTGCTCCAGGCAATTTGTTATCCTCCAAGACTTTGGCAATTATCCTGGAATCAAAGACGTAAAAATGTTAGAGATTTCTGGCAGGTGCAAATAGGGAATGAACAATTAGAACTGTCTGGAGGTTTTGGGGTAGTAGTGATTTGGTTTAATTGTTCTCAGGAGTTAATATTAGATCACAAGTCTTAGTAATTACCTATTTTAAGGAGACTACTTTTATTTAGCATTTTAATATTGGTAATGCACAATAAGTATTTAAAATGCTAATATAGAGTAACAATAAACCTAAAGTAAGTATCCCTATGAAATTTATTCTTTGGAGAAGTTCTCTTTTTTATTGAGATGAAGATCAAGGAAACCAGAACTCACTTTGTAACAGCAACACTAACAAGGGAGGTTGTAGGAGCACCCTTCCTAAAAAGAAAAGAAAAAAACCCAGGAATTACATTATATTCTTTTTTTTTTTCAATTCTTTAAGAATAAGAAATAATTCAAATATGCCATTTTTATGGTGTCTGATCTATAGCACACTTTGGTTAGGCTGGTTTTCTAGGTACAAATTAAGACAGGAACTCAAGCATTTCCTTCTGCAGCTGAGCATTCAGAACTTCCACTGAAATCCATGTGGACAAGGGCTAGGCCAGACATTAGAGTGAAGCAGGTAGATGAAAGCAAAGCAGGAGATGGGAGAGAAAGTAAAGCTACTTATTTATATTTTTAATCTTAGCTGTATCAACTCTGAATATATTAACTACCACTGTTGCAAGCTCTCAACCTGGGTTCTTTATTCACAGGCCATTTGGCTAAGCCCTGGATACAGCTGTACCTTAGTACCTCAAAAAAGAAGTTACCACAAAATAAAAAAAAAAAAGCTCTGACTAAAAACAGACCTAAAAAGAATTCAAGCCAACATTAGACAGAATCAAATATCCAGAAATACCTGACACTCAACAGCAATTTCATGCCTGAGTTAATAGCTCTCTAATTTAAAAATACTGTTAGCAGGCTGGAGAGCCAGATCTTACCAGAGGCAAGCATTTCCACAGATCATTGCAATTGCACTGTTCCACCCATAAACTGCCACAGGGAAGTTGAAGGCCGTGATGACTCCTACTAACCCAACGGGATTCCACTGCTCTATAAGGGCATGGCCAGGTCCTGAAAACAAAGCCACAAGAGAATGCAGTTTTCAGCCATTTCATGATTGAGGCTTTTTTATAAAGGGAAAATATGTAATCAAGAAACCTAGCATCACTCTTCAGTCCACCACAGCATTAGCTTGTAAAGAGCTGTATTATTTGTGCTCTGCAGCTTACCTGGATCAAGGTTAGCTAGACTGTGCAAACAGCTAGTGTCTTGGGGTGACTTTATGATGTGTATCCCCCATCGTTACTCTATGCCCACCAATCTTTTCTGTGCCTTTAAACTGAGCCAGAGAGGGGACAGAGAAAAAAATCTGAATGAACTTTTCAAAGCAGTTGTTTCAAGGACACTGAGAGACACTCCTCTGCTTTTGGTCGGCAGCGAGAACAAAAAAGCAGGGGGAAAAACACCCTTGGTGCTTTTCAACCAGCTTTTTCGGCTCTTCTTTTTTTCCCGGCGGGAGACCGAGAGTTGAACTTTGCTTTCCTGGGATTTGGGGTTTTTTTCTTCTCTTCTGGACTGTTTCAACAACATCTGAACACATCGGGAGAATTTTTTCCTGGAGGCCCGGGGGTTGGGCCCTCGCCGGCCCAGCTCTGAGGAGGAGAGAGACCACACCTACAGAAGGACTCTGAAATCTTCCCAGGTTTTCTCTCCACAGTGAGAGAATCATTTAGCATTATTATTCCTTTCCTGTGTGTTTTTTAAATAAATAGCTTTTATCTCTTTCACTTTTCTTCGAGGAAAATTTCCTTTTTCCCGAACCTGGTGGGGGAGGGGTGGTTGTAACCTGACTTCTATCAGAGGGTATTTTCCTCCAAATTTGTCCAAACTGGGACAGCTAGTGACCTCACAACATAAAGTTTTATTATTTTAGCTATTCAGTTAACATAATGATGACTGTGTGCTAATCGATAACTGACAAAGAGGTCTCTCCTTTCTAAGTACACTTCCAAACCTTTAACATATGTTCTTCTACCACCTTTCACCAATAAAGAAATCAAAGACAACCTAATCCTTCAAAGGACAGGAAAATGGATGGACTGACCTGCTTATCTGTTACTTCATTCGGTACTTCATCACCTGGCACTACTGCCCACCACACCTATTCCTAAATCTCCGCAAATGACACACAGAACAGAGATCTTGCTGCACTACCAGACCATATATTTAAGTTACACCTCCATACCTTCATTTCTTTAAGGAAAAATAAAACAAAATAAAACAAACAAAAAAAGCCCCACAAACAAAAGCGAAAAAATAACACACATACTTACTTTCTGAAGGCAAAATAGGTCCACCAATCATTCGGGACAAACCAACAGCATAGTCACAGACATCAACATACTCCTGCACTTCCCCAACACCCTCGACAAAAATCTTTCCCATTTCCAAAGAGACCTGAAAAAAATACATATTATGACAAATTTTTTCACAAAAATCCCTTGGATCCCAAATATATTTTGTCTCCCACTAATGTCAGGCATATCTACTCACCAAGATTTTACCACACACTCTTTCATTAGAAGAGACTCACCTCTTCCCAGTTATTCACAACTTAAACAAACAACACAATAGACATCTGGACTAGGGTCACATCCCAATACAACAGGAAGAAATTAGAAAATGAAATAAATGAATAGAGAAAAAAACCAAAAAACTGCCAGAAGGAGTGTTCAACACTAATGAGGTTCATATGCTTAGATCAACAAAACCTTGGATTTACTTCAGCAGGCTTGCCTATATTGTGGGCCAGGCAAGGAATAAGTTGGGAAAGAGGGATTACTCTGCTCCAGCAAAAGAAAAGGGCCACTTACACTTTTCATAAGCAAACTACTAATTTTACAACATCTCAAAGTGAATTTGAGAGATTTCATTTGCAGAGACTGCTGAAAATGTGTATACATGTTTAGTATTTTAGTAATCTGCGATGTTTAGGATCTTTTTTTTTTTTCTGAAGTCAATCATAAACTACATCCTTCTCTTAAAAATATGTTAGATTTGCTCAGTTGAAATATATCAGCAAGAATAAGCTGGTATTTGAAGATATCTTCATCCAAAAGTGAGAAAATTTGAAAATTTAGGAATTGAGAAATCACCTACTTATCTCCACTCAATTTTCTAGTCATGCTCTGATAGCTAGGTGTGACCTTCATGCAGATATCACCTACCACTTTACACTGATGATTGTACTTTAAAAAGGCTGTTAAATGAGGAATCAGGTTCAAAGCACTTCCACGGGATTCTTCTCTCCATGTGAAGGTTAAAATTAAGATGACTAACTGTATTTCTATGATGCCTGTGGTCATCTCAAGACAGAAGGAACAGCCCCTATCTGTGACCAACAACAGAGGGGCATCAAACATATTTACTAAGAAACACAGCAGTGGGTCTGTAAGTGCAGCAGAAATACCTGGATACTTCACCAAGGCATGGCAAGGCAAGGCTGGAAATTTCCCACAGCATATGAGAAAGATAAGTTTCTACACAGTTCCTTTCTACATATCCTAAAGCCAGGCAAAGTCCTAAAACCTGAACATCTACTGCACTTCTTTCACCCTGAAGTTCATCCTCAATTCTAGCAGAGCTGAACAGACATATTATCTATTTGGGAAAACTAAGAAAACGTGGCAAGAAGACTTGAGTTTTGGTCAAGGAATATAGAACAAACTTCTGTCTGTCCACACTCACCAGGGAAACTGTACTGTTTTTGAATACAGGAGCACGTTAGCACTCTAATTCCACCACAAAAACTGTGCTGAGGAGACAACATCAAGGGAAACAGCAGAACAAAGTTTTGAAGGTTAACAATATGGGCTTGACTACACATGGAGTTATTCACTGGCAGCTGTTTCTGAACAGCAGCACAGACAGGCAAGCCCTGTAAAAAGAAAGTGGAAGTTCCCCACTTGTCTCCTTTTCTTCCCTAGCAACTAGCAAGAGTTTTAAAGGAGCGGTCCTTCGGCCTTTATGTCCTGCACAGCACTGCAAGATCATCTCATTAAGACCATCTCAGCTTCTGAAGCCTCACATTTCCACGTGTCACTTGGCAAAATCTTGCAGATCACCAGAAAGACTCAAGCTTAAAAGCTCTGTATTAAAGAAAGGTCTTTTTCAGGATACTTTTAGTATTAGAAAATGCCCTATCTGACAGGCAAGAGAGAAAATAGCAGGGCAACAGTTGCACCACTCCTCCCAGACAGGCCCATAATAAATTAACTTTTCTTTTCCTATTATACATTGTCACTTCATAGAATCACAGAATCATAGAATATCCTGAGCTGGAAGGGACCCACAGGGATCATCAAGCCCAGCTCCTGGCCCAGCACTATCCCCAGAAGTCACACCATGTGCCTGAGAGCATTGCCCAAACACTTCTTGAGCTCTGTCAGGCTGGTGCTGTGACCACTGCCCTGGGGAGCCTGTTCAGTGCCCAGCCACCCTCTGGGTGAAGAACCCTTTCTTAATAACTAACCGAACTCTCCCCTCACACAGCTTCAAGCTGTTTCCATGCCATAATACTTTTTTAAAATTTTTCCTTCTTTTCAAAATTAAAACTTAATTAGGCAAGCTAACAGAACTAACAGCAATTACTTAACAATTACTAAGGTTAGTATTGCAGAGAAAACTGTTAGTATTACCAAAAAAAACAGTTTTGACACACCACTTACCCTCATTCCCCACTCCCCCCAGTCAAAAAATTTAAGCTACTTCTGAAAATACCTTACCAAGCTTCCTAGAACTTTGATTTTTTGTCTCAGAGCATCACCAATCTGTCGCACTATTTCTCCACGTTTAGGTGCAGGGATCTAATCAAAACAAAATAGAAGACTATGTGAGATTGAACATCTGAAACTTCTGCTGTATATATACTGCTAGTTTTCTGTCCTTGTACTGAGCAATCACTGACTGCTGTGCTTTTTCCTTTATCTTCCCAAGATAAAGTAACACTGTTACTTACTCATTTTTATCATGTGCACTGCTTTACAAGAAACTGTTTTCTGCCTCACAGAGACTGATAATACTGCACACATTTTGTCTGTTCAAAGCTTCAGTTCCACTGAATATTGCCAGAAGCATTCAGATTCTGTTACTTCAGTTCATCTGCATCACCCGCAATGCCACCAAACAATCAGCTGCACCTCATGAAACAAGCATTTTTCATAAAACTGCACTTTTTGGTTTCTGAGCCTTGAAGTGTACCTATTGCCACATTTTCAAACTTTCTTTCAGTATGATATTTAGTTTGTTAAAAGAAATTAAGACACACAGAAATCTGAATCATGAAAATATTAAGTTCACATACCAACTCTTAATAGGTTTTTTTTAATGTGGTATCAGTATGGTAAATAATAATCAATAGCCAGGATCAATTTGCAAACCATATGCAACAGGATTTACAGGATTAGAACAGCAGTTGTCTGTAAAAATGAGACTGAGGAGAAATACATAAACCAAAATTCACAAATTATTAACAAATAGCTTTGAGAAAAAGTCTTCAAGAAACATTTGATGTGTTGACTCTTTATCTGTTGGATTGCTTTCAGATTATTACCAAACATGTTACAAGTCACCAACATTATACTCACAAATTGTAACAGGAGAACATGTGCTAACATATCCTGAGGAAGCTGTTGCCTTTGTCCTAAACTTTGTAGTCTTCAGACAAGGCAAACTACTTTGATGGCTAAAACACAGAATGCTTTCAAAAATGCTTTCAAAATCCAGGTTTCAGGTTCTACCAAAGAAACATCAGATAGCTGTAAGAACCAAGCCTGGCACAGCCATCAACAGAATGGGTGCTGGCTGGACACAGCTAGTACAGCTGCACCAGGAACTACAGCCTGCTAAGGAAAAATAGCTTAGCTATTATACACAACATAACACTAACACTTTTGAACAACACAGTTGTCCCGTGACATACCAAGATAGTGGGTGAAAAAAAAAACCCCATGTTTATAACTAGCAGTCTTCCTCATGCCATGAGAACAAGATGAACAACGCCAAGTTACACATCCAAATACTCCACAGAGTACTCCCAGAAGAAAGCAGGCGGTGACAGGAAGTGAAACATGCACAGGGGTAGTTTACTTGCTACAAGGTTTCTGAACGTCACCAGACCTGTTGGCAACAGCTCACAGGCACAAGCCTTGGTAACTCTGCCAGGGTTTTCAAAACAAACATATCCCACAAGTCAATGTCCTCATCTTTGTACCCCAATGGTATCACACGCAAACTGTCTGGGTTTGTTTCTTAAGGTGTCTATTGCAGATTTTTGCTTTAGTGCACCACACACAGTACGAACACATTTTTACACCTCCCCCAGAGGGGGCAATTTAATAGCCTATCTCTGCCAGAGATCTGTAATAAAAGAGAAGTCTCCATTAACTTACATCAGCCCAGACCTTCCATGCCTCTTTAGCCTTCTTTACTGTTTCTTCATAATCCTCCAAATTACCCTACATGAAGAAGCACGTCAAAGTTAGGAAAATCAAAATCCCAAAAGAAATGCCACAAAAAAGCATCTGCATCCATCTCAAGACATTTTTATAGAGAGTACTTGCACTACAGGATACCACTTTTACAGGATGTTTGTATCCTGACACAATTTGGTCCCAATGACAAGTTGTTTGAAGTCACTGTCAATGACAAGAACGTCTGCTGCCTAAATTAAAAAACAAACAAACAAAAACTACGAGCAGAAACTTTCATTCAGATGCTAGAGGAAGCTCCATAAAAAATAACGGGTTCATATATGTTTCTATATATACATACACATACATATATACATATGTCCTACTCGATCAGCCTCTCTGGGCATCAAGGGCTAGTTGAGTCCTAACACACAAAAGGAGTAGGTTAATACAATAGTGCTATGCCTACACTAAAAACTTTCACAAATTTACTACTTGAATGGCACATTGCTCTCCTTCCTACTTCCCCCCGGGGCACTCAGCCCTACTGAATAGCCACAATCTGCCCCTAGGCTGCAACTCCCCTGGGAACAAACGAAAAGGGAAGGGAGGGGCCCTTGCTCTTCCCAACAACGCTTGCAAGAGTGCGAGGCGGAGGGCTGGAGCGACAAGAAGAAAAGAAGGCAAACAGCCTGTTTTTCTTCCCAGGAAAGCCGCAGGCATATTGCCAGCAGCAGGCCCTGGCTGCGACGAGCGCCAGCGGCCGCCCTGGACTCAACATCCCCCGGACCCCTGACGCGGTTTCGGGAGTTTCGTGCCCTTCGCCAACCCGGTCGCGGGCAGGCGCAGCGCCCAAACCCACGCCCCAGGACGCCTCGCTCCGGTCCGCGGAGCTCCTCCCGCCCCGTCCCCGCCGCGCCGGCGCTGCCCCCGGCCGCGCTCACCTGCCGGACGCTGGCGATGGGCTCGTTGTTGGCGGGGCAGTACGTGGTCACCACCTAGAGCAGGACGGCAGCGGTGAGCGGCGGGGCCCCTTCACCCGGCGAAGGGGGCGCGACCCCCGAGGCCCCGCCGCCCCTCCGCCCCCGCGCC
>VZTI01000490.1:13364-31804 GCA_013397865.1 Struthidea cinerea | reverse complement strand
AGAAGGGAAGGGAAGGGAAGGGAAGGGAAGGGAAAAAGACCCCCTAAACCCCAAATTGAAAAGCCTGAATCTTCTGCTGCCTTCCTTCCTCAGAGGTGCTGTCACTGCCAAACCTGAGAGGGCCTCCTTCCCAGTCCATGGCCTCCTGCTCCCAGAATGTGCACAGTTGCCCCTCTGCAAGGCACTCCATGGTGCTGCTTCTGGCCCTGCCATGGGGAGGGATGGGGCAGAACTCAGCACTCACATCTCCACAGGGATCTGAGATTTGCTGTGGTGGGATGTCCCTCAGAGGGGGGACATCAGGTACAAGGTCTCACTGGCAATGGCCCTGGTGTCCCCCTGCTGTGTAATACAGGTTTGTAATACTCATCCATACTCATGGAGCAGCAGGGAGGAGTGATGTCACATCTGGTGCCAGAGTGAGCTGGGGAGGGGGATGGGGTGGTTTCCCTGTAGGGACTGCAGGTCCCACTGCCAACAGCTTGGGCAGTGCCAGTGCTGTGGTTGCTGCTCAGCAGGGTACAAGAGCAAAGATCCTCTGTGCTCTCCCCACAGAAAGCTGCCATTGGACAAAAACTCTTTGTAGTGAGGAATTCCACAGGACAGGATGGCTCAGGGGAAGTAGATACAAGCTTCCAGAAGACAGGGCTCTTCCCCAGGTCAAGGAATTTTTTTGGGTGGGATGAGGTGGAACTCATCTGTGTGGATTGTGGGAGAGGAGCCCTAGGGCTTCTTACTTTCCCAGCTCAATAGAGAAACAACTCCCAGAAAGATCTCTTTAGTTTCCAGACTTGCTCCTTTTCAACTCAGAAGTGAAAATCCTCATGTGTAGGAGCTTTGTAGCCTGCTTTTGATGGCCCAGGTCACTTGTGATGAGCATTGGTGAGCATACACTTGCCAGCTCTAGCACAGATTCAGTTGGTTTGTATGGAATACCTCTCAGGCAACATTGGCAGGATGATATCACAGATCCAAATCTATACTGCCAGGAGCCTTTGAAAACCCCAGGCTCCCTTTTGCTGACCTTTTGGGCTGGCTCCTGCCTCAAGGTCCACTTGTGTGCCTAGTAAAAGGCAATAAACCAAAGATTTTCTTTCAGCACTGATGCCTACTTGTGAGACCACATACACCAATGAGCGACTGGAGGTAAAGAGTTCTTTGTCCCACCACTGGGACACAACCAAGGATTCTTCAGAGGTCTGGCCCATGGAGTCCTCATGAAGAACTGGCCAGTTTGCTCTTCCCTCTTCTGCAGGCACTGGCTGTACATGAGCTTCCTTGTGGCTCATGCTCAAGCATCCATGCTCTCAACCTGTCCACAAAAACGTGGGCATGGGATGTGAGCCCCAAATCATGAAAGCTCTAGTGAGTGAAAGCCAAAAGCAAATTAACATGCAAACACATGCCTAAGTAAACCAGATGGAATTGAGGCTGGGGCCACACATGTGCAGCTGAAAGTAGATGCAAGGAGAGGCAGGGCTACACCCTCCTGTGTATCTCACAGAATCACAGAATGGGTCAGGTTGGAAGAGACCACAGCAGGCTACCTGGTCCAACCNCCTCAAGGTCCACTTGTGTGCCTAGTAAAAGGCAATAAACCAAAGATTTTCTTTCAGCACTGATGCCTACTTGTGAGACCACATACACCAATGAGCGACTGGAGGTAAAGAGTTCTTTGTCCCACCACTGGGACACAACCAAGGATTCTTCAGAGGTCTGGCCCATGGAGTCCTCATGAAGAACTGGCCAGTTTGCTCTTCCCTCTTCTGCAGGCACTGGCTGTACATGAGCTTCCTTGTGGCTCATGCTCAAGCATCCATGCTCTCAACCTGTCCACAAAAACGTGGGCATGGGATGTGAGCCCCAAATCATGAAAGCTCTAGTGAGTGAAAGCCAAAAGCAAATTAACATGCAAACACATGCCTAAGTAAACCAGATGGAATTGAGGCTGGGGCCACACATGTGCAGCTGAAAGTAGATGCAAGGAGAGGCAGGGCTACACCCTCCTGTGTATCTCACAGAATCACAGAATGGGTCAGGTTGGAAGAGACCACAGCAGGCTACCTGGTCCAACCGCCCTGCTCCAGCAGGGCCATCCTCAAGCACACTGTAAAGGATTAAGTCACGATAGATCTTGATTATGTGTTGGGGGAAGAGTCAGGTCAGGCTTTCTGAGCAATATTATCCCAATTACAACCTGAAAAAACGAAGAAAAACATCCTTCAAATATAGAAAATTAGAAATTTCCTTGAGTTTTATTCTTATTTTTATCTTAAACACAGCTTTGAAATATTCTAGGGATATATTTCTCATACTATGAGACTACAGGATGGCTTTCATAATGGGAATTTACAAACATCCTTCTGAGAAACCTTAACAGTTATGTACCATTAATTCTCCATCTTCTTCATTTTTCAGAAATGTTCAGTGTAAAGTATGATACATATTATTTTCCTGGGGAATCAAACCAACAGGATCTGTTGGCAAGCCTCTTTGGCTTGCAGTGTTACTGCAAATGGTGGTCTCTCTGGATGCTCAAGGAAGGATGACCTGGAGGAAGGCAGCTGACTGTTTGTGCTCCTTGGTCAAGGATTTGTGTCAACATGCTCTTGTTGGCAGAAGGATGTTCTCAGGGTTGAAACTGCTACTATCCAGCAAGAATATGAGGAATATTTTCTCCATGGGAGAACCTTCATTATCTGAAAAGGTAATATGTGTTTTCTTATGCATGGGTGAGATACTGAATATGACAGACACAGAAGATTGCATGTAGAAAAGTATTGCTCACTGGATAGTCAGAAAGCTGCCTGTTCACAGCCTCCTAGAGTACGACTGACCTGTGTGCATGGTCTGTGAACACATCGGGTCATAGCAAGAATATGTGAGCATACAGAGTGTTGATAATAAACTGTTACGTGGCTTGCATTTCTTTATCTGAAAAGAAGATCCTGAATGGCATGGATTCCTCTTCTTGAAACTAGAGCTGGAAGAAGACTTGTCATGAAAAGCAGATTTCATATTTGCTATAAAGGATTAGTACTATTCACAGGATCCAGTTTCTTTTAGCCTTTCAGACACTGATAACTAAAGTATATGTGTACTGCAGATGAAATCTTTATAGAAGGCAATTGAGGCCTTGGAAGTCTGCCCAAATATTATGCTAGAGACTGAAAAGGAAAAATCATTCTTCTTTAGAAACTTGCTTTCATGGAGGAAGAAGGGCAAGGTAGCTGGTAGGTGCTTACAATAATGTATAGGAAAGGATGATGTTTCTCTGTAATAGGCTCATCACCCAAATCAGTTCTCCTTCTCCTCCACACTGAGTCAATGAACCTGAGAGAAGAGAGGAAATCTGACTCCTTAGATGTAATTAATTATATTTCCAGTGTGTAAAAAGATGCAAATGTTTTATTTTTCTTCGGTACAAGACTTTCACTTCTCTGAATGAGTTTGCTTTGATATTTTGCTCTTCTCGACAGAAGCTTCAGTTTTCTCTCCTGGTGGCTGGTTATGTTGCCAAGAGAGGGCAGCAAACAAACACAGAAACTGCACGCCTGGCCCTATATTAGGTCACATGGGAATATAATTTAAGGAATCGTTAGGACAGGAGATCTGTGCCTCACTATAATTACTGCCCACTGCCCTTAACCTGCTGTTAGTTTGTTCCTACTGCAGAAGCAAACCTCTGAATTGCACTCTTTTCTTTCTGTTTTCTTTCAAGTAAAAGAAATAAGCCCAAACTTCTGTGAAACATTTGAAAATAGATCCTGTCATGGTCCGTCCGATGGGGAGCATGGCTGGACAAACAGCACACACTGCTCTGGGGATGCTGTGTAGAAGGCATGAATCCCACACCTGCCTTTACATGGTTTTGCAGAGGACTAAATGTATGTAACAAAGTGTACAGCTACACTATATCTTTGTTTCCATGTGTAATACATATTCATTGCTTGTGCTGTCAGCTTCCTACTGCCGGCTTCAATACGCAAAACACAGGCTCTGATCTCCAAAGGGCAGCACTTTCTTTCAAATGCATCATTCCTTTAATATGCAGAGCCAACTCCTTCATGCGTACTGCTCCCAAGCCGATCGCCACATAGCCTTAAAGACATGCTTATTACAATATTTATTGCATTGATCTGGGCCGAACCTGCTTTAGAAAAAAACAAAGTAACCTGGTTGGTTTCAATACCAGTTAATTATTTTTACCCCAAAAGGACCTGCAGTGTTTTGACCTCTGCCTCTGGAGGCAGTTAGTTCTACCGCCCATGTTTTTGAGCATTAAAACACAACATTCACAGCAGATTTTCACTTAATGAGAAAAATGTCATAGCCTGACATGTAAAATTGAGGTAGAGAGGGAAGGTCTGTGTGGGCTTTGTGTTCATGAAGGACAAGCTGCTGTTGCTCTCTGAGGTTTTGCTCTTCTAAGGTCAAACATGCATGCTGGCTCTTTACCCATTAACTGGAAAAGACCTGAAGCTCTACTGATAAAATGAAACTAATATTTAAGGACTGGAGCACACTGTTCTAGCACAAGGCTAGAATTGTGGGAAAACACAAGGCGGTAGATGAATCCTGCCACCTGTTCTATACTTAGATTTGAACACATTAATGCCAGCTTAACCTTGTGTACAAAAAAAGAAAAGCCTTGGGTCAGATGAAGACCTAGTTGCGGAAGGCCTTGGCAGAGGCTTCTCAGAGCAGGAGGTGCTGAGAGAGCATCAAGCCCACAGGACAGGTATTCAGACAGTTCCAGACACAGAAGACCTCCTGTAAGAAACTTCTCTGGCTGGTGAAGGGGAAAAACAATGATCCCACCAGTGACCCTACTGATTTCTCCTCAGACAGGATATTGTGCACCAACCTGCATTTTAAGGGGAAAGAGATTACAAGAGAGGAGGGGAAGGACAGGGAATGGGAGTGGTGGGGTTATGGCAGGCAAACACTCTTCTCTTTGTAGGTACCACCACTCTTACATACAAGACCTGGTTCGGCCTCACTTATCCTCTGTAACTTGTGCAAGAGCACTGGAGTCCAGATTAATTTAAAGGCCAGTTCAGTTGTATGAATTCCCTGGAGGGTGTGAGCCTTGGCTGCACTTTCATGTTACAGCTAAATTGGTTTGGCAGCTGCTGAAAGTGGCAGGACCCCTTCTGCTCCACTCTACCCTATGGGGTTTGCTCAGGTCTGTGAGCAGCCTTAGCAGAATTGAAAACTCCAGCTCCTGCAACGTCTTTGCAGAAAGGGAGGAGACTCCTGTAAGTTCAGCTTGAGCTGTGCAAACAATGATTAAAGAAATAAACAGGAATGAGATAGCAAAAGGCTGACCACTCGGTTTCTGCAGGTGGTGTGCCTTGTATCAACCCACTCTGAGCTGAGCATTGGCTTCACAGTGTTGTCAGCAGCTGAAATGACCCTCTGTCTGACCATCACTGATCTCATTCGAGTGAGAGTACAGATCACACAGGGGATGGATGATCTTACACCCTGCCATCTCTATGCCAACATCTTCAGCACAATACCTTCCTTTTCATCATAGGAACTACAAGAAGAGCTCTACTCCCCTGGATGGACTTTTCTACTGGTGGTGGCTGATGGGTCTTCATGGTAAGTGCTTTTCCCTGTTGCAGGCCAGAGAGTGCCCAGCATTGAGTTCACCAGCAAAACAGTCTGGGAAATATAAATATCAGTTTTTCTTTCAGCATTTTTTCCTTCTTTCATTGGCACAAGTAATAGCTTCATCCAGTCAAACAAGTTTGTTGTTTAAAGAAAAGCAAAGAATTCTTGTTTCCACAGTGTCCCAGTAGTACTCCTGTTTTTTTCTTTCTCTGACTTTTTTTTTCTTTCTTTCTTTATTTTTCTTTTTTTTTTTTCCCTTTTTTTCCCTCTTCTGGATGGAGAAAGCAGACATTAGTCACCATGAAAATATTTTTATCACAGAATCACAGCATCACAGAATAAGCTGAGTTGGAAGGGACCCACAAGGGTCATCAAATCCAACTCCTGTCCCTGCACAGCACCATCCATGTGCTTGTTGTCCAATGCCTCTTGAGCTCCATCAGGCTGGTGCTGTGACCACTTCCCTGAGGAGCCTGTTCCAGTGCCCAAACAGCATCTGGGTGAAGAACGTTTTTTCTAATATCTAACCTAAACCTCCTCTGACAGAGCTTCACCCTTATGTCCTGTCACTGTCACCACAGAGAACAGATCAGTGCCTGCCCCTCCTCTTCCCCTCACAAGGAAGTTGTAACTGCAGTGAGGTCTGCCCTCAGTCTCCTCTTCTCCAGGCTGAACAGACCAAGTGACCTCAGCCACTCCTCACACGGCTTCCCCTCAAGGCCCTTCCCCATCCTCGTGCCCTCCTTTGGACACTCTCTGACAGCTCAATGTCTTATGTTGCAGTGACCAAATCTGCACACAATATGGAAGGTGAGGCTGCCCCAGTTCAGAGCAGATTGGGGTTATGTGTGTATCCTTTTTGTAATGGGCAGTAGTAATTCCAGACGAACCACTCTCAGCAGAGAGCAGCAGAAGGCTAATGACTTGACTACAGGTTTGGGAGACTCCAAGCCAATTAACAAACTATGGGGCTTCTCTGCTGAAATTACAGAGCCTGTAAGCAGCATTTCAGAAGTTTGCAGCAGTAATGAAACTACAGCTGTTTGCTCTTTGTGATTCTGCATGCTGACAGTTATGCAGATGGAGCCATCAACATTCAGAACCTGCTTCAGAATAAATTTTGTGCTAAATCTGGAATAATCTTTGCAGTGACACCTTGTAGTTAGCCTGTCTTGGAAAACTTAAGTAATATTGTGAAGGGCTCAGCATGGACTATTATGCTATCAACAAAACTTTCCGAATTAATCCTGTTATCTGTTTCAGTCCTTCACCTCCCTTGTCAATGCTTTTAACTGTATAAATTACAACCCTTCTGAGGCCATTAAGCAACCTGCTTACCCAGAAAATTTTTGTTTTGCAGGCTGTTAATGCACTGTAAGAAGATAGCCCTGACCTTGCAAAACAAGGGGAGAAAATTTTCCATGACTCTACATACAGGCAACAGTGAGAGATACAGAGGGAGGAAAGGATGAAACAGAAACTATAGCACTTTTCATGGCGGAAAACTGTTAAAGCAGACCATGTTTAGAATAAAGCAGAAATTATATTCCTTGCTATTCCTTTATGAAGGAAGGGAAACACTTTACTTGACAAAACTAATGGTAAAGTTCTCTGTCACGGCATGTTAATTAAGTACTGCTGAATGCATGCCATATACGAAGGCATGCCTGTCACTGTGTCTACTTAGAGGCACAAGATGCTGCCAAATTGAAACCTTAGCTATAACTGGCTTTATCTTGTGAGCTCTGGCAGACATGTATTGTTTTCCATTAACAATGTACAGCTTTTCACATCTTGTAGCTGATACTCAAAAATATTAATAAAAGAGGAACTCTTGTCATCAAAATTAAATCAATGCATTATGAAAGGCATTTTATGAAATACACCACTGCTTTGGGAAACAGGCCTTTCAAGGATATTTAGGTTTTGTGACATTTGAAGGTTTTGTCTATAAAGAAAACATTTTCTGATGTGTTTTGTTGTATCAACAAACATTTTCCAGGATCACTCTGACTAAACTTTGTTTGGCATATTCTTTACAGGAAAATATTAGACAATTATGTTGTAGAGAATAGTGAGAGAGACTGTGTTTGTCTGCAAGGCAAGTGTTTTGATCAGAGGCTGGAAAAGGAGAACAACAGATTTAAGAGTTCTTCAGCGTTCTTTTCTCCTCCTGTACTTGATAGGACTGCTAGCAGTGAGTCAGTAAGCCAGCTCGCATTAGGTATCACTACAGTTTTGTATTGGTGATGTGAAAAGTAATTACTAAAATAGCATTGGAAACCTTTGCTTTTTCTGGTAGAAATTAAATGAAACATGATGATTTACTCCTTTCTGAATACCAAAAACTGTCTGTTCCAAATTTAAGGACAGTTAGCTCTGAGCAACAATTAGTTCCTTGCTGAAGAGAAAAGGCAGTAAAAGGGACTTTAGTGACTGGATCAGCATCTGTGATGTTGCTCATGTTGTTCAGCACCATGCTTGTAGGAGGTAGCTGGTGTGCTAGCTGTGACAGTGCTTGCATGTGGTGGGATTTTCGATACATTGTTTTGTGCTCTGACTGTTCCTTTTGTTGCAAATGCGGAGAATACCAGCTGTGTGTCTCTGTCTCAAAAATTTAGGCCAAGAATCATTTATGGACACACCATGTACTTCAACCACATGCAGGCTGTGCCCTTGTGGTGCAGGAAAGTAAATTTGTGGAGTCAAGGGGCTGCTGGGTATCCACAGCCCTTGCAAAGCGCTCTCAGTGCAGCCAGTCTTGGTGCCTGGGATGGCAGAAAGACCTGAGTAGAGTAAGGGGATTTCTCAGTGAATCACCCCCAGTGCTATGAGTGGTACCTATGAACAGCAGACAGCCACCTGCAGCAGTGCAGGGTCACCATAAGCAGGGTGGGGGTGGGCCTCTGCTCCCCTCTGCTCCCCTCTGCTCCCTTTGCCACCGTGGGGTGGCCGGAGCCACCCAAGCTCCTCGAGGAGAGCCACAAGCACTGTGAGCAAGTTGTGGGAGGCTTTTGGCATTCCTCTGCTAGTGCTGATTCATTGAAGTGCTGTCTATGGTATTTATAACCTTTTTCATTTTTCCCCACAGTGTAAACGTACTTTTTCCTGTGATATTTAAAATGGTAAATGTAAGACAACATGTCTATAGCATACAGTCTATAAATTACACCAATAGGAGGATTATGTGAAGAAAACAGAAGGAAAAGAAAATGGGAAGGTGTCTAAGAGAAACAGGGGTAGATGCAGCCTGTCCTGAAATCTTATGCAGATGAATGTTTATAGAAGGAAAAACAGGCTTGAACCAAACCTCAGCAACCCAGAGACTCCTGTTCTTGAGCTCCTGAGCTGTTCCATTGTTGTTGCTAGTTATTTGTTCCACCTCTATAAAATCGTTCCCTCTGTGTGATCTCAGAAAGTACCAGTTGCTTCGCTGGTGAGAAGCCCATACTTGCAGGTAGTACCCTACTGTGCAGCTCTCAGCCAACGTTTGGCAGTTAAATTCCTCAGGTCATTTCCACTTTAATCCTCTTTCAATAGCTAGTTCAGAAAAAAAGTGTTCCCACAAGTGTTACTGTCTGCTCATATTGCTGCGTAGTGCCTTCAAGAAGCACACAGGCAGCTGTCTTGAACACTAGCAAATAAAAGTTATTGTCTCATTTCAATGCAGAGGTGTGTTCCTTGTCACTGCTGACCACTGCCCATCCTCCTGCCACGCTTACCGGGATGCTTACTGTGCTGACCTGCTGGCTGGCTACTGCTGCAACTCCAGCCAAATGAAGCTCCTATTACCTGTCTGAGGCTGCACTCACTGCTGACTGCAGCTCTGCTGTACCTCTCCCAGGCAGCTGCCTTCATGCTACGTGCAGAGTTTCCTGAGCACTGCAGCAAAATGCAGCACTCAAAAGGGTATGCAGGGATACTCTGGCAAAGGGTGGAAATTTGTATCCTTCTATGAGAAAAGTCTAAAAAGTGAGAATTTCATCCAGTTGTGACCTGATCCTGCTCACACAGTCATTGATGCTAATGCTGGAAAAGCAAGCTGAGCAACCCTCCCCTGTGTTTGGAATGGTAAAAGAAAGAGAGTTCCAGAGTTTTGACTACAAACCAAATATATGGCATTACGTCTAAAGCTGAATTACTGCTCTGCAGGAAAAGCTGAAGAAAACCGTTGCCATGACTATTGCATTTGCAAGGGAGACTCTCTTCTGCATCTCAGAGCACTCTGCAACCCGCAGCCTCCACATTGTCTCTTCTCTCTGGAGGTTCCAAATGTTACCTTGATAACACCTGTCCCTTTTGTATACTTTATCCTGGCAGGAGTGAACAAAGGGTCAGAGATGGGGAGACACCTTGGGGGTGCTGAGCATCCTGTGGACTTGAGTGAAAGGATACTGGCCTGGGTGACACAGACAAGGCATGGTGGTCACCTGGTTCAACAGCACTGTTTGAAGCAGGTGCTTTATTAATGGTTGGAAATCTGAAGTGCCCAAACAGATGGGGAAACGTTGTGGTGAGGCCAAGGGCTCAGACAGCAAGGCAACATACTGGAAAAATGCTCTCTGCCGTCAGTCTCAGCCCCCGCTCCCCAAAGCAGGTTACGTGTTCAGAGATGGCCCCATGCTTTGCTATGTTCAGCTTTTAAATGAAGACAATGATCCTTGTGTCACAGAAGGCTACACATATTTTATTTACAAAGTCTTGTAGGCATTGTACAATGGAAAACAGAGCTAACACATTTCATATGCCTAATGGTTTATTTGACTTTCTCTGCAGCTGAATATTTGTGATTTTAATTTTTTCTTTGTTCTGCCTGAAGGCCTGTAAGGATTTCTGCAAAAGTGCTGAGACATATTAGCTGGAATAAGCCATTTTCTGGGATTTTTTTTTCTCTCAAAAGTACAATCCTAATGCAAAATTTCCGGCATTCATTTTACGATCAACTTGACCTGTGGAAAGTGTGAAGTTTTGCGGCTGCCACCTCATCCCACACTGTATTTATCCCTTAGAGAAAGGGCAAGGTAAAAGCAGCAGCTCTTCCATCCCAGAAAACCATCAATCTCATTTGGTGTAACCACTATATGGGAGGAAAAAAGCAAAACCCAAAGCTGAGATAAGGCAGCTTCTTCTCAGATTTCACTGCTGGGGATGGTCTGCCTGCACTCCCTGGCTGATAGCCAGAGTTCAGGGGTACGCAGGGTACCAAGAACAGTACCTGGGTACCCAAGGTACCAGTGGCGTATATCCCAGAGATTTATAATTCTTAAATAAACTAAGGCAATCTGTGAAGAACAGCTTTAATGAGCTCAGCGCAGGTAGCATTAAAAGCCAAGCAAGCATCTCCACTCTTCTCTGACTGAATCTTCTGAGGCATGCTTGCAAGAAGCCTCAGTAAAATGTGTATCAGTAATTCAGCTTGCAGAAGAAAATGGAGCAGATGCTTATATGCTGCAGCAGTGGAACAGGCAGCCTAGATAAGGAAGGAATTGGTTACATCAGTGTCAGTTGTAGACTAACGCAGAAATGTGAAATCCATTGTCAAAGGCAAGTGCTAAGAGCTTGTGGACTCTCCTCAAGCAGGCTGGTTGTCTGGATACGAGGATGTGGGACAATGCCAAAGGGATGGCTGTGATCAACAGCAGCTCCACAAAGAGAAGAACTACTACTGAAATGAGACCAGTCTTTCTTATCAGAAAATCACCAGACAGGCAGAGACACCTCTGCACAGGGAACTGAGAAACTCAGTAGCTGAGCCTTATGTCATTTAAAAAAAAAACACTGACCCTCTGCCTCCTAACATACACTTAAGCCAGGTTTGGAAATAGTTTTTCTGTTAATCCATGCCCTGTCTTTCTTCAGGGTCAAGCTAGAGTCAGCAGTCAGAGATAGACTAACAAAAGAGTCCCTAGTCATGATTTAGTAGGAAGGTACCTCCAGAGAACTCTTCACTAAAAGGCCACATACTTGACTCTGACCAGCTGTTTATGGAAATGGTTAGAAGGCAGAAAATAAGAGCAGAACTTTCCAAGGCATGTAAGCATGTGACAGCGTGCACGCATACTCACACACACACCCACGTGGTCAGAAACCACTGGGAGCTGGGATTCTTTCTGACAGACAGAATGGTTTCAGGATATATATGGCAGTGTAAAAGGTCATGGCTAGTCTGAACAGCTCGATGCCTCTGCAGATTTCCAGTGACAGTTACAGCTGCAGATGACTAAAATGTAGGGATGCTTACGGCACTTGCATCTGAAGCCAAGGACTGAAATACTACCCGTGTGCTCCCAGCCACTCAGCAGCTTCTGTGAGAGCTGCAGCGCATGGCGTGCCGCAATCCAGACCGTTGCCTAGCACTCGTACTCTGTTTTGTTTGCTCTCTCCAGTTGTGCTGGCTAGGGTTTACGGTAAATGGAGTATTCATCCAGTTACCCCTGGGCACCCCTTTCTACTGCCATCTATTTGAGGAGAAGTAGCTTTACCACATGGATGTTTGCTCCCAACTATTTTGAACTCCCTGGAGCCTTTAGAACATGCCGTTAACCCCGAGTGCTTGCTGGCTGATCAGCTCGGTAGTTTTTCTCTGCAGTGAATTAGTGGACGGGTCTGTAAAAACGCCTGGGAGTTAAGCATGCATATTCCCAAGTATCATGACTAGCCTAGTAGGTTTCATTGTAGGTGAAATGTCTGTTCTATACTTGGAAAGCAGAGGATGTGAAGTATTTTTTATTCCACCCACTATGGAAATCTTGTGAATTCAATAGCTAAAATTCTGTTTATCAACACTGTTGGGCCCATCTTTTCCTTCGCCTGGGAGCTAAGAGAGGAAAATAACAGGGGAATAATTCGTGTAGTGTCAAAAAAGGGCAGCAAGGAGACTGTGAGCAGCCTGTCCTGAAAGTTTCTCATCTATAATATACCAGAATGGGTACAGCCTGAGGGACACCAGAGGCTTCTGATGTCAGAAGGGCACAATCTGCAGTTTAGCAGAGCTTAAATATTAGTCAAACCAATCAATTGTAAACAAAATCACAGTGCATTCCCAAAATGTCTCTGGTAGAAGATCACACCATGGCAGAACACTGTTCAATCCCAGCATGACTAGCAAAATGAACACACCTGACTTTACCTAATAATGGCACAGTTAAAGTACCATGAGCTAAGCCAGCTTATTTGTAAGCCTAAACTATTTTTTTATACTCCTTTTTTTTTTCTTTTTTACACTGTATCTTAGACAACTGTCAACTTTAAATCACTGTTCTGGTGAATCTGAGACTATCTTGTATTTTGCAGATGTTACTTTGGTAGTGAATTTTACTCTGGTAGTTGATTTTGTTACATTTAAATCTTGCCCTGTAAATTTACAAGTCTTACTGCTCAGGATCTGCTATGGAGCCTAGGGCAGTTTCTACCAGAATGCCATACTGAAGAGGCAATGTATGGTCATGCACTGGCTAGCAGGAATGTCTTTGGGTATATGAATTCAGACGTGTGGGTCTTTTACAATGCATGCTACGGATTGCCAGGAGAGGGAGAAAATTTTGTATTCTGGGAGAGAAATTCAGCTCTCACAAGCTTGGCAAATATTGCCTTAAAAGCTAGGTGCACCACTGCCGCTGATTTTAAAGATATAAATGTTTGAATTTCTGAAAATTGCAATCTCTGTCAATGTACTTTCAACCTCTTGAAATAATACCAGGGCAATGGAGAGAGGAAAGGAAATTTTGCAGCTTGCACATCAAATACCAAAATAATTTGGAAAGCCATCGGTTAACTAGAATGTATAAAACCTCTGAATTCCTTATATGAGGATAGTTGTAAAATTGCCTTATTTATGCGTGTTAGAAATTCTCGCATCATGTGGAATAGCACCTATGTCCTGTAGCATGTTTCCATTACTAAACTACTGTGTGTATTTGAGGGAATTTAATCTATAAATTATTTCTATTATATGAAAATATATACATACAGGCATACAGCTATACAAATGTATAATATAATAACTTATAAAATTAGTATTCTTCATAAAACTTTTTACATATTGTAAAAAAACTTAGCTCATTATCTTCTTATTTCCCTGTTTTCACAGTGCAGAAAAAATTAGTGAGCCAAATACTGTTATGGATAGTTGGGACAAAACCCTGACTCCCCTGGAAACAAAATGTCATCCTTACACCCCAGGGTGAATAGGCAGAGATGCTTATTTCCTCATAAGAAATGAGGCACCTCCCGAGATCAGACTTCTCTGTCTCAGTCTGTGTCCACAGGCAGACTGCAGACAGTTTCTGCTGTCAGCTGTGAGTTAAATGCCGAGGGACAAAGAAAGCTCACAGCTTGCAGGGGTTCAGCAAACATGCAAAAACTTTTCAGATCCTGCTGACTCACATCTCATAATTTCTCAGAATTTTAACACCAATCTGCACAAGTCTATTTGCTTACATAACAACTAATGATTCAGCTCCCAGAATTTATTAATTATTGACAGGATGATAGAAAGAAGAGTTTCCAGTTAAAGGAAGAAACTTTGTCATCTGGCTTGTCCAGAGTGCACTTCCATATGAAGGGTTGGGTTTTTAGAGCAGAAGCTGAACATTTAGATCATTAAGAGCACACACATTTTAGGAGACTAAGCCTATACATGCATCTACCTCGTGCGTACAATCTCCCCTACCTCAGGGTGTGTCTAAGGCACATGGTGCTTGCTGTCCTGAGGGAGAGAGGGATATTTTGTGATGCAGCACACACACTGCTCAGACGTTGCTCAGACTCAGGCAAGGTCAGCAGGTTCCTTGAGCCTTCATCCTGGCCCTGGCCCAGGGGTGCGGTTTGCATCCCCGGCCAGTCAATGCAGGAGTCTCCCCACTGTGTCTCAGCCCCTGTCAGCAGACATTTCCAGCACAAGTGTCTCTGGTCGCTCTCAGAAAGCTCTTCTGCTTTATATGAAAATACATAAATATTCCTGGTTAAGGGCAAGTTTCAGTGATTGCGTGCAGCATCAGTGCTGGCATCTGTGACACCACAGGGGGTGCCAGAGGTGTGGGCAAGCACTGGCAGCCTGAAAGGGGCTTTACTAAGGTGAGTTTGGCACCATCGGACAGGTGTTTCAGTTTATTAATTATTTGGCCTTAGCTCACATGCAGGCAGTTGCACAAATGCTTTACACCTCTCTCTGCTCAGCTCGCCATTTGCTCCAGCTCCCATTTTTGGAAGCATTCTTGATCTAATATCCTACATTGCCTTCCTGACCTGACTCTCAGCCAGGTCTGTGTAGGTGCCAGTTTAGGGAAGACACAGACTGCAGACATAACACAGAGCAGCTGGAGTGCCTGTCCATCTTGCAAAATGTAGCACAGGTTTTTCTGAGTTACCTCAGGGCCTGACAGAAGTATAGTCATGGTGGGGATACCAACCGTTGTATGAACAAAAGCAGGATAAAGAATTTGAGGAAATCACTGTATTAATGCATATATATGGCTTCTAGTGCCAAAGCTAACAACTGAGGTTATATTTCTCCTTGCTGTGTTGCTGAGCATGGTCTGACCTGAGGATGAAGAAATCTGTGCACCTTGGGTCATAGGGATAAGGAGGTGAAGGGTTTAAACTAAATACAGCACTTTACAACCACATCTCTTGCTGAAATCAGAATCTGACTTCCAAAAGATTATCAATGGCAATCTTTAAAACCCTCCAGCTGGTTCAGACCAAGCACTGTCAAGAATTGTCTAGGGACGTGCGACTTTTTCCTTATGGTATTGCCATTTGTACACAAAATGAGTATCTATTCTTCAGCCTGGAATGAGGGATGTGAAAGCACTGTGAATGTGTGTATGAGACACAGTGCTACAGAGCTGTGACCTAGACACTGAGGGCACGACTTCTCCACACCAAACCAGAGGTGTCTGCAAGGTGGGTAGCACGTTAGTCCCTTGTGAATGTGACAAATCCCTTCTGCTGTCTACTGTGAACAGCTGTGAGGACAAGAATACCCTGAGGTGAGAACTAAGTAATCGCAGCACTATTATTTCACTTAACACCATTCTCCACTCACAGCTTTCAAAACCAGAGGGTTTTGAGAAGGGAAACTGCAAAACTGAACACACATCAAGACTGACTTGTGCTTTCCAATGGCTTGCATTGTGATTGTGGCACCACCAAAGATCCCAGCCTGCCATCAACACCCCTCTTCCCCATGGGCATGGAGCCATTTTTCCTACATCTGGCATGGGGCCAAAGAGAGGGGGAGGTAAGACAAATAAAATTGTTGCTGGCACTGTGTGCCCATGACAGATTAGACTAGCTATGAATGACTGAAGTTGAAACCTTAAAGAATGGATTGGTATCTCGTGTTTTTCATGGTGCTTCTGGTACACTGGGTCAAAATATTTGCTTTTTACCTCTGGGAAGCAGGGCTTATGTTCATTCTGGGAGACAGAAAATAACTGCAGTAGGGACGTGCAGGCTGGGGCCATACCATGCTGGCTCTCAGTGCCCCCAGAGCCAAGTACTGGCAAGCAAGTGCTCCCTCCACGAGGCAGTATGAAAGTGTGAAACTCATAGAACAGCAGTCAGGAGGCAGCCACATTGTTAGACCTCCTTAAGTCCACTTATGTCATCAGAATGGCCTTCTTAAAATATAAATATGATTAAATGATTCTTGAAGATGTATGTATAATGAGACATGAAAGAAAGATGACGGAAGGGCACTTAGAGAAGTATAACTCCTGTAAAATTTTCTTTAATAATTAATTTCTCTACTTGATTCATAGTTGGCTACACCTAGTTACTCCAAGATAGATTTCAGAAATATCAAGGCAGATTTATTATTTGCCACAGGAGTAAGATATTCTTATATAAAGAAGCCGAGTGGTCTGACAGGCAGTGTCTGAACTCCCCATCAGTGTGCCTTGTGGCTGCATGCAGGGGTTTATATTGTGCCATGGTCCAGGCATTACATCTCTGCAGAAGCCATTCCTATTCCCCTCTGGCCTACTTGACCAATATTCCTCCCCCGGACCCTGTCCCAAGACCTTGGCCTAATTCAGAGCTGGGAGGGAGTGAGGACAGGCTGTGTTTGACACCGACAGAAGCATTAGTGCGCCCACTAACCCGCAATTTGCAAGCCCATCAGTGCTGATTGCACTGCTTACTGCCTGCCCTGAAAACTCCAGCGACTGAAGGGGGAAGGTCAGTCAGGTTATCACCTCGGTGTTCCCTCCAGCACAGAACTGTTCCCTAGAGTACCTTATTTATACATGCTACGATTTGCACAGCCCACCACGACTAATAACTAGCTCCAACAACTTTCAAATTATTTTTCTGGGTTGACAGAGCCTCCCTACCAGGATATTATTTTTGATGCTAAGTATGCCTTTTCATCTGTTCATTTTGCTTCCAGTTGCTGTTGACTACACCTGGTAAATCTCTTCAAATAAATCCTCCATTGCACTTACATTTCTTGAAAAAGTTATTTTCCTCTTTCCCCCACTTATTTTTAATTTAGCTTTCTCACACAGTTACATCTTTTAAGCCCTCTCCATAAAGTAGTATCACCACTTCCTTAAGAATTTTAATGGCTTTACTCTAAATTCCCATCAGTTTGTTACAATCTTTCTTCTTTTCAGTCTGGCAGACAAAACAATCAGCAGCCTATGCACCATGTTGCCAGCACCGGGTACAAAGGGACAAAGGGCCACCCAGTCTCTGATACATTGCTTTTGTACATAAAATTGCAAATAGAACTGTTTTCTCTCCCTCTCTCTTTTTTTTTGCCCTTTGTTTTTAGAGTGAGGAAGCTACTAGATTGCATTTCAAATTCATGTCCAAATTACTGCCCATTAATGCTCATGGGCCTTCTCTGAGCTTGTTTCTGCATGTGGCTCCTTTCTGAGGCTTGCCAGTAACATCCTTGTTTGTGACAGAATTTACATTCCCTTGCTCAGGCGCAGCTCTTTTAGGATTTTTTTCTCTTTCTATTATCATAGGAATGAAGTAAATGCCACATCCTGAGCCTGTAGCAAGCCATGTGCAATCGCAGTCAAGAAAAGCAAATTTTGCACCAAACAGCAACGTTGTCCAGGGCCAGAACATCCTCTGAGCTGCAAAATTTGGACTTCTAACCAAATTTTTTTTTAGTTCATGAAGCATATATGTACAGAATCACAGAATCATAAAATGGTTAGGGATGGAAGGGACCTCTGGAGACCATCCAGTCCAATCCCCCTGCCAAAGCACGGTCATCTCCAGCAGGTTACACAGGAATGCATCCAGGTGGGTTTTGAATGTCTCCACAGAGGGAGACCTCCCTGAGCAGCCTGCTCCAGTGCTCTGCCACCCTCAGAGTAAAGTTCTTCCCCAGGCTGAGCTGGAATTTCTTGTGTTTTAGTTTATGGCCATATTCCTCATACTATCACTGGGCACTACTGGAAATGGGCTGGCACCATCCTCTCGGCACCCGCCTTTGAGATATCTGTATGCATTGATGAGATCCCCTCTTGGTCTTCTCCAGACTAAACAGGCCCAGCTCCTGCAGTCTCTCCTCGTAAGAGAGATGCTCCTCACCCCAGTTCGTCTTTCTGGCCTC
Source organism: Struthidea cinerea (assembly GCA_013397865.1). Classification (NCBI taxonomy): domain Eukaryota; kingdom Metazoa; phylum Chordata; class Aves; order Passeriformes; family Corcoracidae; genus Struthidea; species Struthidea cinerea. Next base: position 13,602 of record VZTI01000490.1, on the reverse strand, counting down.
CGTCGACCCTCTCCCGCAGCTCCTTGTCTCCCCCGTGCTGCGGAGCACAGAACGGGACCCAGCAGTGCCGGTATAAAGCACAGGTGTGTCCGTACGGAGCCCACGGCCTGCCCAGGCAGTGCATGTCCCGAGCACCGCCGCGGGACCTCCGCGCCCCCGGGCCTCCCCGCGCTGCCGCTGCTCCCCCCCGCCCCCTAGCGGCCGACGGCGCCCGCCCGGCGCCCCCGAGCGGCGGCGT
>VZTI01000489.1:0-45774 GCA_013397865.1 Struthidea cinerea | reverse complement strand
AAGAAAATCCTCTGGAAGATTTGAGGACTTGTTGGGACATTGGGTTGGGGGTGTTTGTGATTGCTGTTGTTGTTTTATGTATGTTTAGTTTGTTGGGATATTGGGTTTTGGGTTCTTTAGATCATTTTTGTTGTTCTGTATAAGTTCAGTTTTTGGGATGTTGGGTTTTGGGATCCCTGGGAGGAGGCCTCTTTGTCTAATACCAAAAAGGAGGAGTTGTGGGGGTCGGTGATGCCTTTGTGTAGGGGCAAACAGAAGCATCCCCTGGGATGCTTTGTTCCTTGGTATGGTCTGTCCTGGATTGAATCTCCCGGTTGGCTGTAAGCCTCGTCACTCCCCTGGCATTCTCCCATTGGTCCCCATTCCCTAATCCCACCTTTCTCCCTGGCCCCGGATAAAACGGGGCCCTCGAGATCGGGTTTCAGATTTGCTTTGGAGTTCGGCTGTACAACATGGAATAAACCATCCAGGAGGATGATAAGTGCATCTCCTTCTTGCCTGTTTGCTACCTGACTGTATTACTGAAAATGTCCCAGGTTCTGTGGGCTGGCGGGATCCCACGGAACGGGGATAAAATTACTGTAATAGGCTTGATGTAGTCCAAAGAGCAACAGTTTCTAATTGCTACCCTGGCACTGCACAGGTGGCAGTATCTCGTCAGCCAAGACTCCTTGGCTGTGATCCATAAACTATGCTGGTGACTGGAGAGCCACATTTTTTTAATCCCATATGGCCACTGCAAAAATCTAACTGGTGTAGACTTACAGTGAAATATTGTAACCACTTGACTCACACCACCATGGAGTGCTGCCATGCTAGAGCTCAGGTATGAAGCCGAGCCACAGGCTGACAAATGCTATGCAACTACTGATGTAGGTAACTCTATCCCTTTGGCAGCAGAGTGCAGGTGATAGCTTGAGTCCATGTGGAGGAGTGTCCTGGAGTACACCTGAAACTGACTGGCTCACAGGGGTGGAAACACAGTCCTACCATTTTTCATTGATTGATACAGGCTACAGTGGAACAAAGTGAAGCTCCTGAACACTTGCAGTATATTGATGACATCAGTGTGGAAGACAGCACAGCGGAAGAAGTGTGTGAGAAGGGGAGAAAAGTAATCCAGATTCTTACAAAAGCTGGTTTTGCTATAAAGCAAAGTAAGGTCAAAAAACCCGCACAAGACATTCAATTTTTAAGAATAAAATAGCAAGATGGACATTATGATATCTCAATGGATGTGATCAATAAAATAACAGCTTTGTCACCAATAACTAACAAAAGAGAAACACAAGCTTCTTAGGTGTTGTGGACTTTCGAAGAATGTGTATTCTGGGTTATATTCTTATTTTTCTGATTATTCTGTGGGCCCTCTCTATTGAATGGCCTGATTTTGAGTAGGGCTTTGAGAAGCAGCAGGACTTTGAGCAAATTAAATGGGAGATAGTTTGTACTGTCCAGACACAGACCAATCCAGACACGACAAGATGTGAAAAATATGCATTATGCCCAAGCCAGGGATAATGTCCTCATTTGGATCTTCTGGCAGAAAGTGCCTGGAGAGACAAAGATTAACGTCTAAGGTTTTGGAGCCCAGAATATAATGGATGTGAAGCCCGTTACATTCCAAAAGAAAAAGAAATATTAGCAGCATATGAAGGTGTTGGAACTTCTTCAAAAGTAGTTGGTACAGAAGCACAGCTTCTTTTGTTATCTTGGTTGCCCGGGCTGGGCTGGATGGAAAAAAAGGAGGGTCATGCATGTGATGCTACATGGAGTAAGTGGATTGCACTGACAATACAACAGGCTCAAATGGGAAAATCTGACTGCATGGAAACCTGGAAGCGATCACGGACTCTCCAGAGGACTGAAACTTTGGAGGATTGCTAGAGGAGGTGACTTGTACTGAGGAGGCCACACTGTGTAATAAATTACCAGAAACTGAAAAGCAATATGTTCAAAGATGGATACTATTTTATTGTGGGAAAACATGAAAAGTAGAAGGTTGCTTTTTGGGGTCTCCCAAGATGTTGGAGAAACTTCAGGAGGACAAATTGAACCTAGTCAGTGTGCAGAGGTAAAAGCTATCCAACTGGCTCTGGAAAGAGAAAAATAGACAGTAATTTATCCCAGTGGTGGTTCACGGATTGCAGCAAATTCTCTGATTAGGGTTTTATTTTCCTCTCTCTTTAGAATTTTTTCTTTGCCTTTTCATTACAATTGTGAAGCTTATTTTTTACTTCTTTTTAATTATTAAGGTGTTGTTATCTCAATCCAATGAATCCAATTCATTTCTCACTTTTACCCTTTCAGTTCTTCCTCCATCCAATCACAGGAGCTGGAGGTGGCGATGAGTGCAGGGCTCTGTGATGTTTAGTTGTCAGACAGAGTTAAGCCACAACAGAGACTGACAAGCCTCATCCTCATGCATTCTCAGAGCATGTGTGAAGCAAAACACGTGAGCCTGATGAGAGAGCTGAAGAGGCATCAACTCTCGCCTACCATTGACAACTGTGATAGTGAATGCTCGTAACTGCACTGGCTCCTCAGTATCTCCCAAGATACTATTTCTAAATTCACTTTCTTTGACTTTTTTGTTACACATCAATTTGTGTACCACGTCATAGCAATATCACTAACAAGTAGTTCCCCTGAGTGTATTGACTGTGGCCAAATGCCTGATGCTCTGTGTATGAATAACAGTTCCAGAGTTAAAATCATGTTCATTGCTAAAACTCAAAAATACTGTCACCTGAGGATGTGAATTTAGATAATAAAGGCTATAGATTAAATGCATCCTATTGTCTGAGTATTTTTTTTAAATCTCTGTATAGTTTTGAAAAAAATAGGATTATTTTGTGTCATATGAAATGGATTATGAATGTTCTTCAAGTCTTAGAGTACTTTCCCAGTAGATACTGCTTTCTAGAGTAAGAAAAATTATTATTGCATTTGTTATCATTATACTGTTCTATATCTAAAACACAGTAGTCCAAAAACAATCTACTTCAGCTAAGATGGGCATAAAGCAATTTGAAGACTTTAAGTAATAGGTAATCTAAGTATTTTTTATCTTATGCATTTGAAAGCTAGCCTTACATTATCTTCCTGAGATACCTACAGATAACGTTAGAGAGTATTACTGTGTTTCCATGCTCATTGTCACAGCAGCAGGGCATGTTTAAACACTTTAGAACACTGTTGTGGACACTCATTCCTGCTCTCTTATGATTTGTGCTGAGATGATTATTTGTGGGGGTGCAGTCCACAACATATGATGAAATTGACCTTTCTAAAAAAAGCCCCCAAACCACACAAGTCACTTAATTTTTTTATCCATCTCAATTCCCTGATACTATGCACAGAGCAGCAGTGGAAGGAATTATCACAGAATCACAGAATATGCTGAGTTAGAAGGGACCCAAAAAGTTCATAGAGTTCAACTCTTAGCCCTGCACAGGACACCCCAACAATCACATCATGTGCCTGAGAGCATTGTCCAAACATTTGAACTCTCTCAGGCTGGTGCTGTGACCACTTCCCTGGGGAGCCTGTTCCAGTGCCCAACCACCCTCTGGGTGAAGAACCTTTTCCAGATATTCAACCTAAACCTCCCCTGACACAACTTCAGGCCATTCCCTCAGGTCCTGTCACTGGTCAGCAGAGAGAAGAGATCAGTGCCTGCCCCTCCTCTTCCCCTCACGGGGAAGTTGTAACTGCAATGAGGTCTCCCCTCACTCTCCTCCAAGCTGAACAAACCAAGTGACCTCAGCCACTCCTCATACAGCCTCCCCTAAAGGCCCTTCACCATCTTCACTGGCTTCCTTTGGACACTCTCCAAGAGTTTAATGTCTTTCTTATGTTGCAGTGCCCAAAGCGGCACACAGTATTCAATGTAAGGCAACACCAGTGCAGAGCAGAGCGGGATAATCACCTGTGCAGGACCAGAAGGAAAAGCTGCTGAAGGTGAGCAGAGAACACGGGAATGTCTTGAGTAGACACCTGTCTGAATTTGGAAAAGAATTTACTCTGCAAAATATTGCATTTTGAAGACCTAACTTAATCTTTCGAAAATGCCTTCTCTCATGTAAGTGAAGAGTAGAGTTGCTTCAGTCAAGGTAAAATTTGATAAACTGCGTAGGCAAGAAAAAAAAGAAAGAAATCAAGCTGAGAAAGAACAGTTTACAACATCTGCTTTCTTTGTTCTTGATACAGAAGTTAAGACACAAGTAGAACTAATAATTTCCTATTATTAGAGATATAAGCAAATTTTGTTGTAAAACATGAGGATTTAGTAGCTTGATTCTTATGGGTCTCATATAATTTATTTCTTATTTCCAGGACTCAATAGTCAAAAGTCAATTACTTTTGGTTTTGTAGCAAAAATTTCTTGCACAGTAGCAATTATAACTGTATTGCAACTGTCAGAATTTAAATACAGACAAAAACTAAGGCAAAATTTACAGGTCTACTGATAAGTAAAGCCTGAATTCCACCTAAAATTTTTTGCTTTGTGTCTCTTATTGGCTGCCTGTCAAATTGTAGGGGCAATCAATTGGAAATAACAGATACAGGAACTTTTGTCCTCTAGCTTCTTCAGGTGCTGTGCTTCTTCTGCACAGTGTGACTTTTTGTCACACTGTATGTCTTAGTTGAGGGTGTGTTTTTTGTAGGATTTTTTATTTTTATTTTTTGCTAGTTCTATTAGTAGTTTTTTTTCCCCAGGTCATTTTTCAAGCAGAAATTTTACATCTATTTTTCTCTAATATTTCTTTCCAAGTTTGCACTACTGTAAATCCCTCAGAAAGAGGGTAGGAAAAATACAACTATTTCATTGCTAAGGATTTCAATATTTTCCATGTCTTCTGCTTATACAAGGAAAGACAGAAACTGGAGCTAGGTATCTTCAGAGTCAGTGCTTTCTGTACTTTGTAGAGATTGTGCACAGCTGTGAGATATTAAAGATCTTTCTTTCATGACCCATTTTTGCCTGTGACCAATTCCTTCCAGCTGGTGTCGGGGAGGGCTTCTGGAAGGCTCTGCTTTTTGTGCATTCACTTTCCTTTCTCCCTATAGACTCATGTTTCCTCTTAGATGTGGATCTTTGTTATCTCTATTTTTTTATTGCAGTTGTAGCTTCTTTTCTCAAGGTCACAGCTATTCTTCTTTTGGCTGTGTGCTTCTGTGTTACATACACTTTCTGCCTTCCTAATAATGTTTAGACCTTACACAAGATAATTTTAGCTGAATTCATTTCAGCTTGTACTGAAAAATAATAGCAGAAAAAAGAAACTCTGCACACCCAAAAAGTAAAGGAGGCGGAAAAAGCTGTTTAAAGCATAGTTAAAGTTTAAAATTGAAGTTGTCAATACTTCTTCTGCAAACTTGGCATAATAACATAGGCTCTTCTGGGTTTCACTCACACTCCTCCCAAGTGGGAAGCATTTCCTCAGAATTGCTACTGTCTCCAGATGAGAAATGCTCCTTCTTTTCTTGCAGATCGTACCCTTACACTCTCTTTAGCCATGTATCTCTCACAGAGTTTTCCCAACATATATTAAGAACTACAGCACTTCTTCATTTTGCTAATTTATTTCCTTCCACTTGAATATCCAACTGTGCAAAAGTTATGAAGTCATAAAATTACATTACAATTCCTCTGGATTTAACTGTTGAATTAGTATTTGAGAACACCTATTATATGTGTGGGAATGGGGAAGGGAGTGGAATAAATGGAAAATTAACACCAGATTTGGGGTTTTGACATAGTTTCTCCAAGGCCTTTATTATAGATTTATTTCAACATCAAGTTCTGTTGACATGAATGCATTAGGAAATGTAGGAAGTATAGTTCAGCATATCTACTTTGCAATGGGCTGCACTTTCTTATGCTGTAGGGAAAGTTTCAGCCTTGATACATAGAACAGCTTTTGTCTCATATCCACAACACAAACACAAGGACAAAATAGAGTTTTATGGGGATATATACCAAAGAGTTTAGCACAATGTGGGTGAACTAGATTCCATTTACTTACACTCGAATATAGATTGGCAAGGAAGAGTAATATTAGCTCCCAAGAGAGATGTTAGAAGATAAGAGACTGTCCTGCATTTTTGCACTGTGATGATTTTCTTGGTTTATTGATCTCTTCTCTAGTCTAGATAAAGCATTTACCACAGATTTGAAAATCCATAAAAATAACTCAAAAGCATGGCAAAAAAAGAAGAAAATCATGTAGAAAACAGACTATGTGACATTCTGCTTCAGATTTCCATTCTGCTTGTAGTGAATACAGGAATGCAGAATTTGTTAGGACATCCAGCAATGCTTTTTTTTCATAAATGTGACCGATAAGTGGTATACAGGGACTGATCAGGACTTCTGTGTTGATTTTTTTTCTCTGCTGCAAAGCCCTGAAGAGCTAAAAGTGAGATACAGAACAGTAACATGAATGTTTGACATGTAGCATGTTGAAGGTATATAAGTAAAAAGATGACCCATTGGATTAGGAAATATGGTGATGCATACAGCAGCCCTTGAGAACGAGAGCATGGCTGAAGCTGGCTCACACCTTTGGATGCTGCAGGGTTATAGAATCATAAAACAAGGTTGGAAAAGACTTCTGAGATCATTGAGTCCAGCCATTAACCCAGCAATGTTCCCCAATAAACAGTGTCCCCAGGTGCCACATGCCACCCGTCAGGCAAGGTCAGCTGCAGAAGGTTGTCCAGGGCCATGCCCTGAATGTTGAATATTTCCAATGATGAAGTCTCCACACCTTCTTTCTCTAAGCTGCCTGTGTCAGTATCAGACCACAGCCTGATCTGCTTCATTTATGCTATTGTTTCCTGTGAGAGGTACCTGCCTGCTGCAGTTTCGGAACCACACTACTGATCAGTCACAGTATAAAATTTTTTCATCAGTTACAAGGATGTTGTTCCCCAATTTAGTGACCCCACCACAGCACTTCAGTGTGCTGCTCAATCCCACTGTGGTGGGCGGGAGAGGAGAACTGGAGGCAAAAAAGGTAATGGTCACAGGTTGCAATAAAAACAATTGGCTGAAAACAAAAATAAAATAAGGAAACAAACATTAACAGCAAAAATGATAATAACAGGGCGTACAAGGGAAGTGAACAATTCACATGGCGATTTGCTCACCACATGGAGCCCAGCAATATCTGACCCCGAAGGGAGCCCTTGCCCTATCCTTGGAAAGTGGCATGAGGTGGTATAGAATAACCTCTGGGTCCTAGCCATGGCCATTCCTGGCCATGGAATTAACCCTGTCCTGGCTGGAATCGGGAAAAAGGGTTTGGAAAAGAATATGTGGCTTGAGTACCAAGCATGGCTGGGTTTCAGTGCTAATAATTTAAAAGCAAATATGATCCAGCAGTTGATGTAATGTTTAAGGCACAGTATTATATGTCAAAATTGTTATTATTATTTCTTTTAATTTTTTCCTTTATGTTGTTACTTATTTAGCAAACTGATCTAGTCTATTCTTTATCTATTCTCACAGCATAGCATACAATGTAATGTGACCTACCAAGAAAATATTTTTATTTTCTTTGTCCTTCACTTGCTTCCACATATGTCATAATTCTATTTTGTCTGTACAGGAGGGATTTATGAGTTCAGTTAGCTGCCTTGAAATGCCCCCTAATGACTTGAAAATTTAAGACAGAATCACTGTTAATTTTTGGGATATTAGTTCATGGTTCACTTTTGCCAAATTAAAAGCATTTCACCTGCTACTGAACAGGAATTTCATTTTTGGTTAAGGCATATTTTGGTGTGTTATTTTCTAAAATACTACATATCCAACAGTATGTATATTTTTAATAGAAAGCTACAAGCAGATATTTGCATAAAACCACATTCAACTCTTTGATCATCTTGGGAGACCATGAATGACTGTGTTTTATTTCCATACACATATTCTAAGCTTCTACACCTAGACTGCTTGTCAAACTCTAGGGGAAAAAGGAGATAATTTATAGCTGTTCAGGGTTTATACACCATTGCAATCTTCCTTGGGTGGTGAGATGTCAACTATCACACCTTAATAAAAACAGCCTGCTGTACCCAGCTGCCGAGGATGCCCTTAGCAGAGCTAACGTGTTTCTTAGTCTTTTTATTATGCTCACTGAAGCTAAATGCTGTGTGTGAAGTTTTCACAGGAAGAGTGTATTGTTGCATAGGAGTTTCTGGTTCAGAAACTGCAGCAGGCAGGCACCTCTCACAGGAAACAATAGCATAAATGAAGCAGAATCATCAGTGATCAGCACTTGACTAATCAGTCTACCCCAGTTTAGACAGTCCAAAATAACTTGCTAAAGTAACTGAAGTTAGGCTGATTAACATGAGATCCAGCCTGAAATCTTTGTTTTGATAGCGCTGGGATGGCACTTTGTGATGCTGTTATAGGAATAGCACTGTCTCAGGCTATGTTTGTTGTGTCTCATTACCTCCTTTACTGTTTGAACTTGCTCTTCAGCTGCTGAGGAGGGGAACAAAAGCCAGGGGTAAAGAAATGTTTGCTTTTATTTCTTTTTCTTGGAAGGGTTTTCTTCTTGCATAGGACTCATTTAAAAAAAAAAAAAAAGAAAAAGAAAAAAATAAAAAAGCAATCAGACCACAACACAACAAAAATCCAGAAGGTATGCAAGTTAATATCATACTGTGTAGTGGGTTGAACCTGAGTTGATGGCCAGTCTTTTAGACTCATGACGCTTCTCACAATTTACATGTTTAAACCACGCGGAAAGGCGGGAATTTCCTTTCNTGGGGGGGCCTCGGAGCCTCCGGGCCCCGCTGGGCCGGGCCAGGGCCCCTGCTCCCCTCCCCTTTTCCCAACAGCATGGGCATGGACCCTTGGGTCGCTGGGGGGTAACTGTCCCAGAGCCCAGCTAAAGCAGCTAAAGCCAGCCATGGAGTGCCACACAGCTAAAGCCATCCGGCGCGGCTTCTTGGGACCAGCGAGTCCCTCTCCTCTCCGCGCAGAGCCAGCGGAGCCGGCGCAGCCTCCTCTCTGCAGCCAGCACACTTCGCGCTGAACTGAAGAAGACACCCTGCAGCCAGCAGCACAAAGGGAGAGAGGCTTTCTCCACCATAAAGCCTGAACAAGAACACTCTTTAACACGGCGGCTTCAGAGTCAGAGAGAAAGAGAAAGTGAGTCATGTGAGACAAAGCTGGACATGGTGACGGCAGAAAAGGGGCGGTGCCGCGTTTCTCACGCGTAGCTTAAAAAAACTTCCTGCATGCTGTGGTAAGAAACTGTAATATCACAAACTGTTTGTCTCTTTAATCCATTTGAAGTACTTGGGGGGATGGAGAATTCTCGTGTGGCCCATGAAGGTTGTGAAGCGTGCCTATGCCAGGCTATATAGAAGCAGTGAGAGGCTTTTAGAGACTTGTGGCGAAGATAACCTTTGTGTTCAGGCCAAAATAACTCATCCTTAAAAAGATTAATAACCCCATGTGATGGCCCATGTTTGGCATTGTGAAGGAAAGGTGAGATTTTTCATGGAAGAGATGTTTTACACCACAGCAGATCGTTTCTTTCCAGGTGGGTCTGCTGTTGGTGGCAGTTTGGGAGCCACGTGCAGCAGAAGAAAACCCTTTTTTCCTTAAGCATAAGAAAGAGACTTTTCAAGAACTGCAACACTGACTAAAATTCCATGTTCTGTTTTCTTTTGTGTGAGTTGGGTAAAAGGAGGGAAGTGCTGGAAGAGAGAGGGGGGGTTTGCTTTAATTACTTGTTATTTCTTTATTTAATTCTGTTAGAAATAAAACTCTTTCTTTGTACCGCTACTGTTTAAGTTTGAACCTGTTTTGCCTCGCAGCTCTCTAGTTTTCCTCAATATTTTCTTATTTTCCCCTTATGAAAATAACAGATCTCGTGTGCTTGACACTTAGCTGCATCAAACCACGACACGCTGTTTTGTCAGCTACTTGTAAGAGTCCAAATAATTTATTACAGCTAGAGTGAGGTCACCTGCAATGGTTTGCAACAGATATCTTTGAAAAATCACTTCCTAACAATTACGAGCTTATGGTTCCTTTCTATAGAAACAAAGCAATGAAATGTCCTGTCACAAGACAAATTCCTTATAATGTGTATTCCTACCTGGAAAACATTCTGGGCCTGGCTCAGGTGTAAAAAGTTAGCAGAAATTACTGAGTGACAGACACTCTGGTGTTTTCTGTGGATCTAAGACATCATTTTCCCTCCAAGATCCACAACTCACCTGTCCTCATTTGTCAAATCCTTTGCCACTGCCGTACTGCCTCTTTTAGTATTATTCTCCAGTTAGATTATATCACACAGATCCCACACTTCAGGCTCATATCTGTGTCACGAGGATTTTAGAAGAATTTCATTTCCTACAGTTGTGGTTTTGGAATCCATCGCATTCATATATATATAGTCATTCTACTCATTCTCCAGACATGCTAATTAAAGGAATGCTCATCCAAATAGATTATTGTCTGTGTTCCTTTCAGACCCACTGTTGAAGAATACATTTGGTGCACGTAGCTCCATATGCACACTGCAGAGCGAGCTGCTGGTTGAGCTCTGGGCTGGCAGGAGCCGAAGGCCAAGGCAAGAGGTGATGATCTGCTGACCCTTGGTGTAATAAAGTGCCCAGGGACCTGGGGCTGGCCAGGGAACAGGACATGCAGAGACAGCAGGAGCTGATGACCCCAGACTTCCCCGTGCTTGGACTGTTTAATATCTTCATTGATGATCTGGATGAGGGGATTAAGTCCACCATCAGCAAATTTGCAGATGACACCAAGCTGTGAGTGAGTGTTGATCTGCTGGAGGGTCAGAGGGCTCTGCAGAGAGACCTGGACACGCTGGATTCATGGGCTGAGTCCAACAATATGAGGTTTAACAAGGCCAAGGGACAGGTCCTGCACTTTGGCCACAACAGCCCCAGACAGTGCTGCAGGCTGGGGCAGAGTGGCTGCACAGTGGCCAGACAGAAATGGACCTGGGGGTAGTGATTGACAGCAGCTGAACATGAGCCAGGCTCTGCCCAGGTGGCCAAGAAGACCAATGGCATCCTGGCCTGGAACAGCAATAGTGTGGCCAGCAGGACCAGATTGTCCCCCTGTGCTTGGCATTGGTGAGGCTGCACCTCGAGCGTTGTGTCCACTGCTGGACCCCTCAATTTAAGAAGGACATTGAGATGCTTGAATGCATCCAGAGAAGGGCAACAAGGCTAGTGAGGGGTCTAGAACACAAGTCCTACGAAGAACAGCTGAGGGAGCTGCGGTTGTTTAGCCTGGAAAGAAGGAGACTCAGGGGAGACCTTATCACTCCCTACAACTGCCTGAAAGGGGGCTGTCGTCAAGTGGGGGTAGGTCTCTGCCTTCTCCCAGGCAACCACTGACAGAATGAGAGGACATAGTCTTAAGCTGTGCCAGGGGAAGTTTTGGTTGGACATCAGGAGAAAATTCTTCTCTGAAAGAGTGGTTGGACACCGGAACAGTCTTCCCAAGGATGTGATGGAGTCACTGTCCCTGGAGGTGTTTAAAAAAAGACTGGATGTGGCACTTAGTGCTATGGTTGATAAGGTGATGTTAGGTCATAGGTTGGACTTGATGATCTCAAAGGTCTTTTCCAACCCATTTAATTCTGTGATTCTGTGACTGTGAGGGTATAAAAACCCTGGGGTTCCTTTGTTCAGGGTCCCTCCTCGAAGGCACCAGCTTGAACTGTTACTTTATTATTTAGTTATTGCATATGATTACATTGTTTTAAGGATCTGGACACCTGAGACTCTGCAATGGGAAATCTGGGGTTAAGCTGGTGAGGAAACCTGGTCTGACTGTGAGGTGTGGGGTGTAGCTGTGAAAGGGCATAGTCCCAGCTCAGGTGGTGTGAGAGACGGCCAGAACAGTTCCTGGATGGCTGGGCAGGGAAGTTTCCTTAACACCACTACCTTGGGGAGCTCCCCTGAGGTCACACACACCGGGGCAGTAATGAGGAGCCTGGGGCAGTGTGAACAGAACATAGAACAAGAGCCAGGGAAGGGCAGGAACTGCCCCTTTCCCAGGCACCCAGCAGACCACAAAAGGATACTGTTCCAGTATCCAATTTTGGGGGCCCAGTGGAAGAAAATGTATATCTGATCCGGCAGTACTTCAGGGGATACCCCCAAGGCAGTGGGGTAGAATTCCTCATGCCACAAGGCAAAACTGTGGGAACTGGAACTGGGGCTGGTTTAGCCAGAAGAACGATTTCAGTAGGAGGTGTGGAAAGTAACTTCTCTAAGGGTGATTAGCATTCCATTTGAAGAAATCTTTTTCCTCTCTGAAAGAAGGGTTAAATCCCCTTAAACCAATAGCGCTTTGCAGACGCATTTAAGAAAATCTTACAGGATTACTTAAAATTCTAAAAATACAGTTTTGAGAAACATCTCTCTATGTATTTTGCTAAACCCTGGCATGGGAAATACCAAAATAAATGGCTTTTAAAAAATTATACAGTTTCAGAAAGGAATAAAACCCAATAAATATTCATGCTTCCTATGGAAAATTGGGAGTTTCTATGGTTTTGATGGAGGGGTTTTTTTGTTTGATTTTGTTTATTTGTTGTCTTCCCTGTAGTTAAAACATTTTATCCTCATTTTATTTGGTTTTGTCTTCATTTGTCTTTATGGAATAGAAAATAATTTTCAATTGGATGCTGAAAAAATCAGACCCATAGAAATTTAAATGATACTTTTCAGTCTTGATGAAGACTAGGGTTTTGATAAAATTTAGATTAGTTTATTAAGAATAGGTGATAGTTTTGGTGAATTCAAGTTATATTCTTTAAATTCTGACCTTGCTAAGCAATGCACCTCCATGCAATGTTAAGCTAAAGTTGTCTGACCAGCTCTGCTCTCTGTACTCCTCAAGCTCTCCTCAAAGTCATGACCTAATGATTTTGCATTACACCCAAGGCTACAAATCAGAAAACTGCAAAATGTTAGACTTAGATTCACTGGGCAAAAACTTCAAGCAACTCAATCATGGGATAACTGTCTACCCCTCAGGTTTGTAACTACTATGCTACTTTATTTACTTCAGCCATGAGTTAGCTGCAGAACAAATGTCAAACTCTGATCTGAGCCAGCTCTGATCTTTGCTGCAGTGTGATTCTTCTGATCCTAATCTAAACCAATTCATTTTGATGTAGTGTCTAATCTTACCAAGCTCCTGCTAGAGAAATCAATTTAACTAAGTTTTCATGGAACCTGTTTTCCTTAATTTAATTCTAATACTGGTGGTATATAAGTTATTATTTATCTGACCTAAATATGGTGAAATGCTCTGCTTTTCTTTTTTTTTTTTTTTGGTGGTAACATTACAATATTCTAAAGATGAAGGAAACACCTGACCTACTAATATACCATGCAGAAAATCAAATATGCCTTGTCTGAAAATGGTTTTTTGTTGCACAGAAACACTGAGAAACCATATAAAATACAAACTTTATCCGGAAACTGGAACTTAAAATTAGGCCATTTGAAACAAAAATGGGAGGACTGGAAGCAGACAAGCCTCAGTCACCTGAAAGAACAATGATGGAGGAATTGTATGCTTTTGTGTACTTGCTGTTGTATTGCTTCAGGTTTTTATAGAAGCTATGCAGCAGATTTCACTTGACATAGTATTTACCAGTCCTTAATAACTGAAAGAATATATATTCATTTTGCAAAATCTGACTTGCATTTTCACAGTCAAAATATTCAATTTAGTAAAATTAGTCTCTCTAAAGTGTGTTTTTTTGTACTGGGGATATTGTTAAAGCAAACATAAATTGGCAAGCAATTTTTTTAGGATTTTATTGATTGCTTCTATGTTTATTTACAGATGACCAGTGTTCAGCAGTAGGTTATTCATTCCTTTTTCTTGACAGAAAATTCAAACAGCAGGAAATGGTTGTGGATTTTTGTGGTTTGTCATTACAGAGTAGTTTCTCCATTTTTTCCTGAGTTAAATGTAATACTACTTTTTTGAATTTCAGATTGATCCCTGTCACAAAACCAAAACGAATCAATAAATAAATAAATTAAAATAAAATATTTCATTCTAGAAATATTTATGTTCTGGTTTAACACCCAATTTTTTAAAGGAGATAGAAATGTGCTATTGCATTCTGTTATTTCAGTAGAAAATTAAACACTTGCAGGTTTTTTTGTGGGGTTTATTTATATATTTACTTATTATTTTGATTGGTTGCTTTTTGTTTTGCATTTTTTTTCCCAGCGGAACTATGCTGCTATGAATGAAGAAACTAGCTGCCTACATGGGAGACCTTGCTAAATGGAGAAAAGAGAAGAATACTTTAATATATTTCTTTCTTGTGCACAAGATGTGAGCCCTAAAGTAATTTTTGAAGCTTTCTGAAAAACCTGTCAGTTTCTGAAAAATATAAGATATGATTTTTTTTTTCCATTGCAATTTTGTCTAATATACTAGACATGATCTCCAGGGTCACACTGTGTGGCACTTCATTTGCTCTTTGATCTTGAAGAAGAACCTCTGTGCAATTCAGCATAATATTGCATGTTGTACAAACTAGTTATTATCATGTGCCTTGCACGTATTTTTTAAGTACTATGTTTCTTAGGCAACTCCAGATATTAGTAATTTATTAACTGCAAACAGACGTGGAAATATCAAAATACAACAATGGTAGTCTTTCCAAATACAAAGAAAAACCTCTTAAATTAGTTAGATATATTACTCTGGGAAAGTCTTTGCGCAGAAACAGCTTGGACTTTCCCAAAAACCTTCAATATGTGTTTGTGGGTGGGGAGTGAACATCTGTTTTACTGTGGGGTACCTTCATTTATCAGATTGATATGGCATTGTTTCTTGCCCTCCAGACAAAAGACAATGATTAATTAATTTTTTTTCCTCACATTATCATCCCCACACTAAGCCACAAAATTCTACTTCTTCTAAGAGTCCAACTTTATCTGTCCTGATAAGCGGAAAAAAAAAATCAAAATCCTTTTTCTACCCAGTAGAAAAAGCTCTGAAAATTCTGAACATCTCTGAAAGAATGTACTCCACTTTCTTTTCTTCACTCATCTGTTTTGGTATCACTGCAGGGAAAGTGCAGTATATTCTGTCATTTAATACTTGAAGAAAAGGCCCTAAAAGCACAGAACTGAGCATAAGTAAGGAAGAATAGATGGTTTAGAATGATGGAAGAAGCACCACACCAAAAGTAGACAGAAAGAAATGGGTTCTAGCTATATGCATAATGCAAGAAAGGGTATGTGCAGTACAATAAAAATTGATTCAGAGCCTGTGATAATAGGCTGTATCCAGCTGAAGGCCCAGGAGAGTCCAGCTCCTGTATGGCCAACTGATAGACTGATACTAGTTTTATTTTTCTTTCTCTAACAGTAAAAACAGTAAGCTTGCTTTATTCTTGTGTATTTTGTTCTCTGTACTATTTGCACTGGAAAAAATCAGAGTTTCAAGCTATAACCAAGCCAAATACATGCAGCTCTGCTTTTGGCTAATGTACGAAGCAGTGAAAACAGCCAGAAGGTGGCAGTTTTGGACCATTTTGAAAAAGGGCTGTCAATGACTTCGAGCATAACTAGACTCCTACTGTATGTTTAGATTCAAACAAGAAACAACCTGAAAGATAGTTTTAAATTATTTATGCGATAATATAGTCAAGAAATAAAAAGGAGCTTTCATCCCAAGAGTGGTAAATTCAGCCCCATTTAGCTTTAGTCTAAATACAAAGGCTACAACTGAGAAAACAACAGTTCCTTCAGGAGCTACTCAATTTACTATATAGACATTTAGAAACAAAATAACTACATTTTCAGCTAAGACATTCCTATGCCTTTTGAACTCATCGGGACAAGAGCATCCTCAAATTTTAGTCTAGGTCTCGGTAGGCTCCTAATTTGTTCCGATGATTTAATAGAGGTGTGTTTGGTTTGGATTTCTTTTATTTATTCTTTTTTTTCAACTTTTCCATGCTACAATAAATGGTAAATGGCAGTACTCAAGAAGGTACATGCAATTACTCATCTAATTATATTGAACAGAGACAAATAGCCAGAGAAGAAAAAAACTTGCTTCTGAGAAGCCTGGCTTGCCAAGGGAGCTCAGAATTAAACCCTTAAAAATTATCAGAAGGTAATGGATAAAAGTATTTGGTTAAGTTAGCAGACAATAATTAATTTTTCTTTTAGCCAGACAAATCAATCCTTTAGAGATGCAACCCCAAAGATCACTATTATATGTTTGTCCTGAAATATTTGTCAGTGAAAACTACAATTATATCTCTAAATTAACAGTGCAATAGCACATGTTTGCAGGATTAGGGTACGTGGTAGAGCATCTTCATTCTACAGCTTCTCCCACAGGTGAACACTTAGTACCATGCATGATGTGCCATATCAAAGGAACTGGCACACAAACTAAGCTTTGAAAATACATGTGAACAGAAAAAAAAAATAAAAAATCCCTATCACATTACAACAGAAAAAAAATCTGACTTTTTGTATATCTTTAGTCAAAGGATTTCTGTCTTTGTAGATACCTGAAAAATAACCCTTAAAATAGAACTCCCCTGTGCTCTCCTTGAAAACTTTTCAAAGGACAACTGACCTCTTTTCTCACTTTACACTACTGTCATTCATGAAGAAAATAAAACTTTAAGAAACTTTATGTCAAGGACATAAAGCAAAAAGTTGGTAAAAAGCACAGGAAACAGAGAAAAGAGAACAGGGCATATTCAGCTGTGAGGTCAAATTTTACTATAGGGGAAGAAAGGAAGGAACTAAGAGTCTGGGTTTTAAAATAGCACAAACTTTGATGAATAAAAGGAATCACTAGTAAAGTCAATTATAATGGATAACTTAGAGACTAGAATATGAGAAAGGTCTGGAATTTCTCCCACTGAAATTATTTAAAGTATTAGGAGTTATGTATTCCAAAAAAGGGAAAAAATTACAGGAAGTGCGTATCTCAAGTGAGTGAATAAGCAGTTCAAGAAAAGTGTTGTTAAGAAGGCAGCATAGAAGGAATTTAAAAAAAAAAAAAAAGTAATTTTTTGCAATTCCCTAAAAGGCAAGAGGTGAGAAATCAAGTGATGATTAATGGAAGTCTATTTGAGGGCCTACATCTTGCTCTAGCAAAGTTTGAGACAGAAAATCAAAAGGGAAAAGGGACTCCAGCTCTTCAAGTGAAATTAAAAGAGAAAAAAAAGGCGTTGTGAGAGTGAGAGCAGGGAGTAGAAGATGTATATACATATAGCTCCCAGGAAAATCAATAGTTTTCTTAGGGTTTTCAAAATGAAGATTCTACTAATCTCATACAGAAAGACCATATGGATGCTGGCAAATTTGCGTTTTGCAATACCACAGAGATTGTGCAAGATTTTTCTCTTTTCTCCTAGGATTGTGTGTGGACAGTAGTCCAAACTAGCAGCGTTACATTGCATGCTGTCTCCTGGATCAGTTATTCTAAAAATGGGCAGAGGAAGCACTGTCAAGTTTCTTTCTTCCTTTTGAATTTTGAGGAAGGCAAGAAACATGATTATTCTTCTAAACTGCATTTTGGGCTTTACAGTACTGTAACAGAAAACTGTATCCTTGTTGCATAGCTACATGTTTGCTTTGATTCACTGTCTGTCCTGATGCTTCAGCCTAACTACACTGTATTGTATCTTCAGTATTACATCCTTCCACACCTCACCATTTCAGTATTGGCTATTCAGGTGCAAATGTCTCAGGTTTAGGATTAAAAAAACAAAAACCCTCCAATCTTCATCCCTATAAAATTTCTTGAGCTCTTAAACAGATTAAGCTATTAAGGGAAAAATAGAGGAAATGTCAGTAATGAAATAAAGCAAACAAAGAACATGAAACAAAATAAAACACAACCAGCTCCCATCCCCAGTCCAAACTGACTTATAGAAAAAAAAGTATTTGGAAGGAAGGATAGTGAACTAAGCCATATATAAAAAAGCAATGCAGCAATTTGCATTTTAGAGTAACACAGAAATACATCATTCCCAATATTCCTTTCATATTAATACTGTTTCATTTGATCCATATGCTTTCTGAAGCAGAACTCAAGATATGGCAGCAATGCTAGCTAGCTCTTCCTATCCCAGCATTCTGAGGAGCTTTAGAGGGGATATCAGAGATTCAAAAATAGAAGAAAAAAGATAAATCATCCCGTTGTATCCACCCAAGGTAATAGAAACAGTATGCTGTGGCAGAGACTGACAGAGATTAAAAAAATTATTCTTCTGGGATTTAGTAAATTTAACACCTTCTTAACATCTCCCTCATCACCCAGTCAATACAGTGCATACGACAGTTACGTTTTTGGTTTCTCACAATATTTACTGTGGCAGGATGCTCTGCCTGGAATGAGGTAAAACAACTCGAACAATGTCCTGTTTGCAAAGCTATCCATGGTAAATGAAGAAGGGGGCATCATGCTGCTTTTGGTGTTGAAAAATGCTTAAACCTGTCTGACTCATCAATCCCAAAGTTAAACATCCTGATAGGGAGATGTAGATAAGGTAGACCTGGTAAAATATCCGGATTTTACCAGAAACAAACAAGTGGTACTACAGATAACTTATCTAAAGCTGCTGAGCTGACGCAGCTGGCCAGGAGACTTATGACTGACAGTCAATCACTTTATAAAGCCCAGTCCCAAATTTTAAACCCAGGATCTTCTAAGATACCCCTTCTTGGAGTGTATATGTGAAGGGTCCCTCCTCGAGTGGGGATGCCCCTTAAGGTTACTTCTTGAGGCTGAGTGAAAGACATTTGTCCATGAATGTTGGTGTGGGTGAGCAACATCAACCTCCACTTAATAATTTTGCTAGTTTTAATACAATTCATTCAATATAATTGGTAAAATTTTGCTTTATAGTGCTCTATACTGTAATAGTTGTCACAGTTCCTGTACTTCGTAGTAAGTAATTTTGATTAAGATCTTTTTGTCTAAGCATTATCATAATAAATCATATGTATTATTATATATCTATACCTATATCTGGCTTTTCCATCTTTAATCCTGCAGACAAACTCATACAATTTATTCAATTAAACCTTTATAATCCTTTACACATCAACTGTTGGTGAAGTCTGGGGCTCAGATTGGATCCAGATGCACCCAGGCTCCTCTCTGCAAAGGGGTTTAGAAAGCAAAAGGTCCTTTCTGCCTCTTGTGACTCAACAGGAGGACTTCTCTAATAAATTTTGCCTGAAGGTCCCATTCTGCCTGTGACACTTGGTGAATTCAATTATGCAAATATCTAATTTTGTAACTAATTTTTCTTCTGTAGTGAAAAAAAACCCAAAACAGCCTCCATTTCTGGGCTTCGGTTTTGCATTTATAACTTGTGTTTATGGGTAAGAAGTCAGTTGTCATTCAGAACCTGTGAAGATTAAGTAAGTACAAGGTAATCAATGCAGAAGTTCAACCAGAAGCTCCCCTATGTCGTTGGAACAGAGCTTCCTTTGTCTTCTTCAGTAGTTTCGCTTCTTGCTCTCTGCTTCAAACCTTGGTTTTTCTGCTCCAGTTTTCTACTGAAACCTCTGCAGGTTTCTGCTTTTCTGTTGATCACTTATGATACTGATTTACTGAGGACTTATTTTTTAAGAATTGGCATTTTCAAAGTTCAAGTTGTCTGCAATATAGGTTATCTTTATAATAGTTCTCAGAGAATTGGAACTATGTCATCATAGCAATCTTCATCAAAATTCCTGCTGGAAATATGCTTAGCACTTTCCCTTGAGTCAAACTCATTGACTTCAGTGTGAACTTGATCCATCAAGTACATAATGTACTATGCAAACTTCAGAACAGAGCTCATTTTTAAGTACAGGAAATATAAGCCACAGTGAACACTGGAAATGAAAGAGCTGGCCCAGATAAAAGATGCACATACAATTTAAATGAATTCATAGCTTTTAAAATGCTTACCACAATTTAAATAAATTCATAGCTCTTAAAAAATTCATCACTTTAAACCACTTGAGATTTCTTTGTCAAAAAAAAAGAGGTTTTGAGGGCCTGTAAGGTTTCAGGAGCCTGAACTTGCTAGGAAAGATGTTCATGCCACTGAGCAGCTCTTTACTGCCTTTATTCTGCTTCTCTGCACATGCTTGTTTAGATGAAAATCAGCTTAGTGTACAGTGCCAACACAAAGCTTGGTTTTGGATTTAGTGGCACAGAAAGACTCAGAGTAAAATTTACTTTCCATGAAACAAGGTTTCTAATTGCTCTCCTTGCCTTCAATCTAACACAATTAGCTTACGTCCTTTAACTGTTTTAGGCCTTTTCCACTAGAAAGACCAACAGGACTTTCACATCAGCTAGTATTTGAAGACTGCAGTCTTGTTTTCTGTTCAGAAATAAAATTCAAGTGAAACTGTACGTGTGTTCAGTCCAAATCCCAACCAAAGAGAAGTTTTTTCCTGTCAAAAATGCTACTGGGAAGGACTTTGGGGTATTTAGGCTGAGTTTTGATGGTAGGTAGTGGGAAGCATATATCACCTTGCTTTAGCAACTGAAATCTACCTAAGCCCCATTAAATTTCCAGTTAATCCTTATTCAGTTCTATTTTTAGTCTTTGTGTCTACTCATCATGCTTTTTCTGATTTAGCAATGATAGGGATACATGTCACACTCAAGACAGTGAACCTGCAGCTGCTAAACAAACTCTGATGATTGCATTTTATGTTAGAATTTGGCCCAGAATTAAACCTTCTGAATGCAAAACTGTCTCTCTTTGTACTTGTCTCTGGGGTGAATGCAGGTTTAAATGTTTTCTGTTACCTGTTTACATCCTCAAAATTTGCAAACTTTATCCGATTTATTTGGATTTCACCCACTTGGCCGTTTGTGCAAGAAAACATGTGAATTCTGGTAATTTGTATTTGTCATACACAACTGAAAATCTGGGTTTGGTTTGGGTTTTTTTTTTAAGATATCTTGCATGGAAGTCCCTGTCTGCACTTGAGCTGCCAGTATTAATTCTACTTTGAAACAAAATTTTCATAGTGGACCATTAACTCTGATTTTTCTGCATGACTCTCACTGTGGCCATCCTCTCCTGTCAAGAAAATGATTTTTCTGACAATCAAAGATGTTTCTGCTAACTTACTGGCAATAGTATCTTAAACACAGCTTTTATAAAGTCTGTCTCACTGTCTCTGCTTTCTTTCTGGTGTTCTTTCTAGAATATGGATCTTTATTGTTAGGTGGTTTTAAGCTTCAAAAAGCAATTTTGAATCTTAAAGTGGGGAAAGGGAAATAAACTTGATTAATTCCCTTTGGAAAAAACGGCCGAAACTGTAATATCTTTTCATGCTGGATGAATTTAAAAATATGCTTTTCCTTCCCACTGAAAGTCTCACTCTTTCCTGTGGAAATGAGCAGAAAAATGTTGTGGGTTAGACAGGAAATGTGTAGTACTTAAAGTTTTGTGAACAGGCAAAATTGTATGCCAGTGATTCCAGTGGGAAAGAGAACACAATACAGAAAGCTTCTGTCACAAGATTTCCCTCATATCATTCCATTCTAACTCCTTGACACTGAAGGTAAAAATATACCACACAGGCATTTCTTCTCCTGTAGGAGCTGATGGTGTTGTTGTCTGTACTGTTAAGTTTTTCTGCTACTTTAAGACTGGTATTTTTGAGAAAAAAAACCCCAAAATTTATTTGCACAACTCCATAGGTGTGTCTTTGTGAACCATAAAGAACTCTTGTATGCAGTTTTGTGCAAATAATGGATTTACCTACCTACTAGCTCATTTTTTGGTGGGAAAAAATAAGGTATTTTTTGGGCTTTCTGTGTTTGTTTGGGTCTTTTCAGAGTGAAGGGCAAAAAACCACAACCTGTCCACTCCAAATCACATAAGCCTGTCATTTCTTAGCCTTGCCAAAAGAAGAAGAATCAAACAGCCTCATAATTTATGAGGTTCAGACATTGAGAGCTGGTCTAATTTAGTTATAGATGTGTCCAAAGACATTTGTTTTCTTGTTATAGATAAAAGTGTATTTTTTTTTTTAGAACGTGTGTAGGGCCTTCAAAATGCAAAATGCATGAAGTCCTTTTTATATTGATTAAAAAAAGGTAGTCGTTCAGGAGTTGGTGTCCATCATGTCTGCCTCGGTTGGGGAACAAATTCACACAAGCAGGATAAAATGCAGTTTAACACAGAAACTCTTTGGTATACTAGTTAAACAAATTAATGTTCATAACCATTTAATTAGGAGTATTACCCAGGGAGGAATCACGTTAATATACTTTGCTGCATGGAGAAGGAGCATTGAGATTGCAAACAGAAGTTTGTTTTATTTGTTTCTTTAAGTTAAAGAGAAAAAATCAAAAGGAAATAATTTCTAGAAATATGAAATATCAATGGATATGAAGGGAATTACTCATAAACAATAAAACAAGAAAACCTGAGGGACATGATCTCACACTGGAAACATTTTTAAGACAACATCTCAAATGAACAACAGGAATTCTTTATCATTTCTGCTGACAGTAAGACAAATATAGTTCACAAAAGCCATGGGAAGGAGATGGTGGTTAGAATACATTAAAGCAGTGGTATCAAATGTATTTAAAAAGAGCATTAGAAGCAGATGAGAGGAAGACTGAAGGAGGGGTGTACTTTCTTCATGCAGAAGAGTAAGCAAGTAAGTACAGCAGTGGGAGTAGCCTAAGAGTGGCTGCAGAAACACACCATGAACATTGTAATGCTAACTCTGGCGTCTGAAAAAATAACACATTCAAGCTCAGCCCCATCTTTATGACTATCTGTTTGGTACAGGAGACTTTTATTTGTGCATGTTTATCTAGAAATCTTATCTACAAAGCCAATCTTCAATCCAAGAATATTATATGCAATAATAATAATAATAGTAATAATAATAAATCAGTCAAAATGATATATATTGTTGATAAAACACAGGGTTTGAAGAATTACATATCAGAATCACCTAAATGACTGGACTTGCCTTTACAGACTATTTTTTCAGATGTAGATTACATTCACTCAAACATTTTTATTTTATCCACTTTTATTCTTTACAATTACATTTTCCATTAAGTATTCTATAATGTGGTGATGAAGTGATTAATTGTGAAACCTCTGAATCCTGGTTAAGATGTTAATAATTTTATGGTAAATTAGCTTAAGGATTATTTTCTTCAAACTTAGGGGTTTCTGTTATCTCTGTTTTCCATCTCATTGCTGCCTATACATGAAGGAAATGACAATTTAGGTGTAAAAATACTGCTCTAGTGAAAGAATTTTATTACCTAAATCTTTGGGCTAGTTTTCATTTCTGTTCATTGTTACGTTATACAATGAAAATTCTAATATTTTACTAAAAATTATAAACAATGTACACATTCACGCTGAACATGTTTTGAATTCAGAAAGTTTCATGCCTAAAAATACAATTAAACCTCAGTAATTTTGTGGGTTTTTCCAAATTCTTAGGTTGTACTTTCTGACCAGCTCCCTTTGTTATCTTCTGGTTGTCATTTTCAGCCAAAGACATTTTACACAAAGACAACTTAATACAACAGAAACTGACCCAACATGAACAAGACCGAAGTCTGTTAAAACCATCATTTGAGGCAAAATAGTGAAACATTAAATTAATGTAGTTAGGCTTAAATACACAAGCTACAAGTGCATTGTGCAAACACAATTTTCTCTGGTTTAAATCCATGCTACACATTCACCTGAAGAGTTAAGAGATCGAAAGAATCTCTGTTACTGCCTTTACCCTGCAGTCTCTTTTTGCCCCTCCATCTTTCTTCCTGCATGAATTCCTATACAGAGGCACTTGGCACCAGCCAACACTGCTTTATGTCGAACAGAACTGGTTCAATAATCTTATCATCATATAATCATGGAATGGTTTATTATCATATAATCATGGAAAGGTTTGTGTTGGAAGGGACCTTAAAGACGACTCAGCTCCTGCCCCCCCAGCCATGAACAGGGACACCTTCCACTAGACCAAGTTGCTGAAAGCCCTGTCTAACATGGCCTCGAACACTTCCAGGGATGCGGCATGTACAGCTTCTCTGGGCAACTTGTTCCAGGGCCTCACCACCCTTAGATGAAAGAATTTCTTCTTAACATCTAATCTAAACCTACTCTCAATTTGAAGTCACTGTCCCTTGTCCTATCACTACATGCCTTTGTAGAATGTTCCACTCCAGTTCTCTTGCAGCCCCCTTCAGGTAGCTGAAAGGCCACCATAAGGTCTCCCTGGAGCCTTCTCTGGTTAAAGAAGCTAGTGTGACGAGATTAGTATATTTCATACTAGAAAAGACAGAAAGGAAGAAGTAGAGGTATGGGAAAGTTGTGTATAGCATAGGAAGTGAAGAGTGTTCATAGTTTGTTCAAATATGATAAAGCATGGACATCAGATATAACTAGAGAATAGCAGGTTCAGAATGAACAGGAGGACATGCTTCTTTACACTGTTGTTATTTTGAAAAGGTGTATTTCCTTGCCAATTGACAGTTCAGATGCTAAAAATTAATATAGTTATAGAACGTTCAAGGAGGCCCATTCATGCTAAAAAAACTTCAAAGGTTGTTATACAAAATAAGAGGATGTATCTGGAACCTGAAGGGCAAGATTCTGAAGAAATTAACCTATAGTTTTGTGTTTTTATGATGTTTTTCCAAGATGTCATAATTAGAGAAGATAACAGGCTAGAAAGTTATTATGGTTGATGTTGTGGCCCCTCTTTCTGTGTTCATTATCTAGGTCCTTAAACACAAGTGTCTTACCTAAAGTAGAAGTCATCGCATCCAAATAAGGGCCAAAAATACAAACCCCATGATTCACCTTTTACAGTAACTCCTATTCAGTCACCAAGCCTTTTGCTCATAACCTTATTTAAATATTGCATATCTGAGGGAATAACTAACCCCCTTATAATCAGAACTTCAGAATTAATTAATCTCATAAAAAATCTGCATCATTATGTAATCAGTGCAGCCACATGGACACTCATCCCTTTTTTTTTTCCTGAGACTTTGAATCAGGTACTATTTTTCTTCATGTTCATTTAATGTTATGTAGTTCTGTAAACACACTTTCTCGCTTTCTTTCAGGTTAGTAGTAAGGATAACAAACTTTTGAATAAAACTGCCATTCTCTTCCCCCTAAAGATAGCCTATCATGGTTTTGGTTTTTTACAAAGTCTCATTTTGCTACAGCAGTGTATGAAATAAACTGTTATGATTACAACATTTTATATCTAGAAATCCCAGTCCAAATTATTTAATGTGTTAATAAAATCTCTTGACATTCTAGTGTGGTAGAGAGGCACTGTTTTTGCCCAAAGGAGTCAGAAGCAAAATGAAAAAGAGAAAGAGCATGTTAACTCACTTGGGAATAACAGAAAGTTTAGTCTGTCAATATAAGGCAATAAATCTGTCTGAAAAAGAGCTTAAAAATAAGATAGAATGGAGAATTGGAAGGAGAAGAAAATGGGAAAATTCAAATATTATATTCAAAGAAATTTATATTGCCTATGGGAAACTCATCTGTACAATACTAAAAACAAAGGAAGATTTCTGGGTTTGGGTAGGGTCTTATGAATTTTCTCTCATAATTTCAATTGAAATACAATGAGTTGTATGCTATTATTTCTTGTCATAACCTTCATTTTTAATTTTTAAATGGCTCTGATTGCCATAATTTTGTACCAAGGTCACCCTTATGATATTAAGAGACTCTGTAGACCAGGAGAAACAAAACAGTAAATTTTTGTTATATTGTACAAATAAATTTATCTCACTAAAGTCTTTCTTTTGACTTCTGTGAACTTTTTAACTCCCACACTACTCAAACTCATTATTTCCTTGTTGGATTTCCTGAAAGAGTTTACCTTTTAGTATGGAAGGCTTGTTGGTATGAATAGGCAGACTATTGAAGGAAATAAGAAGACAATGCTCTATCATGTACCTTAGATTTTATTCACCAGCTAATAAATATTGCAAGTTATTCTAATAAATTTCTAAGTGCTGAAAGATAGGCATGGTGTGGGGTTTTTTGTTTTGTTTTTGGATTTTTTTTTAACGTACTAAAAACCTGTAAAGAAACAAATAAACAAAAAAATAAATTTGTGAGAACTAAATTTGAGTAACTATTTCCTGTTTGGATTTCTCATTTGGTATAATGCATCTAAACCCCATGTATGGCTTTTTTTCTTTCATAAATAGAAGTGTAATTTAAAATACTGAGGTGAATACTGTACCTAGGTGTATTCTCCATGAAATCTGACAGTTCCACATCCTTTCAGAGCAACACCTGAAAGAAAAATTAATTTCCATAGGATGCCTCAAATGGCACTAGATGTTCACATATGTGCAACTGAATTCCTTCCAGAGTTTCCAAGTGTGGCTGTGATGTGCTAAAACTTATGACCCAGGGCGATGCCTAAAAACTGAGCTTATGACTCACACGACTTTTTAATGATTTCATTATTCTTCTAGCTTTTAAATTTTTATCCTTTCTGTGTCAAGAGAGAAGATTCTGAATATATAAATTTTTCTTGTTGTTTAGTGGTGCACTGTTGAGTCAGAAGTCTCTTCTTGAGTCTTTCAAAAATCAATAGTGTAGTTCTGAGACATAGGTCTCAGTTCACTTGCTCTTATTGGCCTTCATCTGAATTTTTACTGTCTAGCTAGAATATTTACTAGAATATTAGAAGTGACATGGTATGATGGAAAGTTGTTTTTCAAATTTTTTTGTCTTGCAAAACTCTGCAAGACTAAAGGAAGAAGTGATTGGAAGGAGCATCTGTAAAATCAACAAAGGCAAGTAAATTCAGCTTCAGCTAGATGGGTTGTTTTTGTCAATTTTTATTCAAAAAATAACATAATAATAATAATAATAAAATAATGAAACCTGTTTCTAGTCAGGATTTGCATTGACCTGTAGAAGTTGGCTAGTAGTGAGCATAGCTTCAGTGTTAGTGTAAGGCTGAACCAAAATCAATAGATCCCACTGAAGGTCAGTATTAACATAAGCTCAATTATGAACTAAATTTCCAGGACAAGACCAGCTTGTTTTTCCCTGTGAACAGAGCCACAGATGCAGGTAATGTAATTAATATGTTTATAAATTTATTGTGAAGTGGCCACACTAACCATAGGGATGGACTGCTAGAAGTAGTTTGGACTGCTAGAAGTAGTCTCATTTTGCCTTCAGTGCAGGTGATAGAAATGTTACTGTGGATTGCAGGGAGATTACAACAGAAATAAACTGCATGAGGCTGCAGAAATAAATTACAACCAATAACAACTATAATCAATATTTATTCCGTTAAAAAATCTGAAAAAAATTTTGTTAATGCTGCAACACTGAAAAATTATCACTATTAGTGAGAGTGGATGATTACATTAAAAGGAATTCTTTAGACTACATGAAGCAGAAACAGTTACACTAAACCAATAAGCTTAAGTAAGCTTAATTCTAATTATGGTTTTTTGTTCTTAGTGAGATGTGAATCCTACAAAACAATGTTTTGTTATTTTCAAAGATTTTTTTCATTACCCTCTCTTTTCTTCAAAATTGTGCTATGATTTTAACTACTTAAACACTTAAATTTGTGCTTTAATTTCTGATTTCAGAATTTGAAAGCTTGTTCAATAATCCTTACAGGACTTTTTGATATGAGAATTAACATCTAAAAGTCTTCATACCATTTTAACAAAAATAAAATATTTCATAAGTAATCTCCTATTCCAAAAATAGAAAAATATCCAAAAAACAGAAAGAGACAGAATAGGAAAGGAGTTAACTTTTTTTTTTTCTTTAAGTAAAAATGAAATGGGAAGATATAAAGGACTTTTATGATTCCATAATGGCCAAGATGTGTTACACTTTTGCTCATAAATCAAAGGGTTGAAAGCTGCAAAAGCTTCAATACCGAAGAGAGCTGCTCAAGGCCAGGAAAATGTCAACCTTTCTTCAAAGGTTCAACAATATACTTCTGCTTCTCATCTCTCATGCAGGCATTATACGAGTCATTCAAATCCCTGGGATGTCTAGGATACTGACTCTCGTACAGCATCAGAAATACTGGGTCAACTGTGAATAAATGCAACAAAAAAAGAAAGAGAAAAAAGGGCTAGAGAAAAGATGAGTAAAGTCTGTAGTTGGATGAGTGTCATGCAGGTCTCTTTGGTGTCACAAGAATACCCCCCACTGAATATTAACACGTGTTCACTTCAGGTAGAATGACCTAGCTTAAACAAAAGTGTGGGGTCAAAGATCAACCAAATATTAAAGAAAAAAAAAAAATCTGTGGAATGAAACCTTGACCTTGTTATGAGCAGAAACTTAAAAATGAAGAAATCATCAATGCCTCATTAGTCAAAATAAACCTCATCTTATCTTAATATTCAGGTTACTATCCAATTTTGCTAGGCTTTTATTTTCTTAGGATGGACCTTAAGATCATGGTAAGTTTTCTTAAATCTAGAATCTGGCTGCAAACTGAAAATCAGGTCAGAACAAATTTTCCTCATTCGTTTAAAATAAAATAGTTCTGCCATTTGTTTTAGATTAAATACAGGGCAAATTTTACAGAGATGGTTTAAAGCAGATGTTAGAAAAAATAAATAATTACAGCTAAATTTCTTTTCATTTGAGATTTCCTTCAGAAGATGTTCTTTTTAGTTATGCTGTACAGGTTTCATAGACTTATCCACACTTCCCTACCATTTCTGTTCTTCACTGGCTTCCAGAGAAACATGTCTGGCTTATAGTCAGGTTCCAAGGTTTCATTAGGATGTTCAAAAGAATAATATTAAAAAAAGATTATAAACGTTAAAAACAGGGATATACAAAGAAATATGCCCCTCAGAGTTCTATCACTTGTTGTATATTTTTGGGAAACACAATGGTTAGTGGCTAATAAGTGTACTTCACTTGTTTGTTGCTTGATCAAACTTGACACATGGCAGAAGTCAAGAAAAAAGAGTTTTATTCCAAGTTGTCCATGCCACAAAGTCACCATATGCAGGAAAAACAAAATTACAAGATGAATTATAATCCATTTCTTTTTCATATATAATCTGCAGACCACTGGAGTAAAGTATTTTGAATTTACAATGGAAGTGTAAAACACTAATAGTCATCTGGCACTAGGCTCTCAGCAAAAGACTAGTACTAAGTTTCCAAATTCTTTTCAGATGACATAAAAATGAAATTTTATTTTCTTAGGCATTTCAGTTGCCTTCATGATCAGAGAAATACCAATAAACCTGCCAAAAGTTTCTTTAAATTATTTACCTAGTTTTATTCTCAATAAATGAATAAATATATAATAATTTTAAGGGCCTAAATAATCTTTAAGAAAATATCAGTTAGATGTTTTTTGCCATCTTCAATAATAATCTTGAACGATCTCACTGAATACTATCTTCTTGATCTGCAAATATACTTCAGTGTTTTGCATCCATTCCTATGGAAAACCATGGATTTATGCAAATCTTTTTGCTTGTGATCAATGTATGTCAAAGCAAGTAATATTACCGATATTAAAGGAATCAAGGCACTTAAAACTGTTTCTCTCTCAGAAGATTACATTTTTCTCATGTAGGAAAAGAAATCTTAAATTGTTCCAGAAACACAGTAATAAAAAAGACTCTGGATTGTATTTAATTTGAAGGTCAATGACAAGTTTTTTTGGTTTGTAAGCAGCACCTCAGTCTTCTGAGGATGTTGTTCAGTGATCTAATTGTCACCAAATACCAACTGAATCTTACATTTTCTTTTTTTTTTTTTTTTTTTTTTTAATGGTTAGAATTAGGCAAGTGGCCATGAATACTTCTGGAAAAAAGAACTTATAAACAGCAAAAAAAGTGGACCCTAAGATAAGACATACTTCCTTCTTAAAAGCAAGGGAGAAAAAGAATTTGTGTAGCCAATACTGCTGTCTGATTTATGATTTTGATTTACAGTCAGTTCAGTTTGAGTGAACAAGTTGAGTGGCAAAGAAGACCATGTTTGTTCAACAGTTTCTGTGAAAGTATATTTCTCAGCACTTCCCTTTTCTTGCACTAGATCATGGCACACTGGGATTGCTTGTACAATAAAAGGTCTCACATATTCCTTGTTAAAACTACTCCATAAACTGTCAAACAAGAAAGATTATAGAAGAATAGAATGTCTAGACCACTATTGTGTGAGAATTCTGCCATGGAATATATTGCATTATTGTTTGTGGATATAGGCATGCATATGTTCACATGTGGGTGTGTAGAGAGGTCAAAAGGTATACTGATGCGCAAGCTGAAACCATATGTCAAAAAGGGATCTTTTATACTTTTCAATTCTAATTAAATCAGTGTACTACTTTCTAGAACATAGAGCATTTTCCTCTACCTTATAAAGCAAATTAGCTATCTGTACATTGAATTATGTAAGTCACATGAGAAACAACAACATCATAAACTCTTGTGGAATAAAAATCAACAGTTGTCAAGATTACTGTTATTTTAACGGAAAGAGTATATAACTTCTTTAGGTTGTAATCAAAATCCAGCCTTTTTGATTTGTTGTAGGTGGATGACTAAAGTCTTAGCTTACTATCAGTATGTGTGCTGGAAGGGGTCATGTACAGTTGATGCATGTGTGATATTTTAAGGTGACTATTTCCCACTTATTTTGCTACTAGCAAAATCCATCAGAATATACAGCCATTCCCTCAAATGAAATAATTTATTTATAATGCTTGTGGTATCTCAGTTAATTGAAGAAGCATTAAAGCTATAAAACTGGAGTTCCTAAACTGACTGTTTAAAACTAGGCCTAGCAAGAAAAGAGATAATATGCTTCAGTATTTTTTGATTCAAAAATAATTTACACAGTGGTTTAGCAGCTGACCTGTAGCCCAAGCAAAGATCACAGAAGACAGACTAAATTCAAAGCTTACTTAATGCAGAAAATAAGCTGTCTTTCCTGACTTGAAACTTGATATAGAAATAGCAGCATGGGCCTTTACAACTCAAATGAAGCTTCAGTGAGAGACTTTTAGAATGATGACAGAAGGATGGAGTCATAGAGTAGTTTGAGTAGGAAGGGACTTTTAAAGTTCATCTAAACCAGCAACCCCTGCTATGAGGAGGGACATCTTCAAATAGATCAGGTTGCTCAGAGCTGTGTTCAGTCACTTGACCAGTAACTTAGCAGAGTACCTGAAAACTTTCTCAGTTTCTTGAACTGAAT
This sequence comes from Struthidea cinerea, assembly GCA_013397865.1. Taxonomy (NCBI): domain Eukaryota; kingdom Metazoa; phylum Chordata; class Aves; order Passeriformes; family Corcoracidae; genus Struthidea; species Struthidea cinerea. The sequence goes on along the minus strand of VZTI01000489.1, from coordinate 14,476 downwards.
TCACTTGTCAGTATACATACAGGTTAAATTTTTGTCTTTTGCTTGAGAAGAAATAGCATGCTGAATTAATCCTTCAATTTAAGGATTCTTAAATTCAAGAATAGATTCTTGAACAGATTCTATGCATTAAAACTCTTTTTACCAGTTAAACATACAGAGCTCTGAATTTTAGTTCTGAATAGGTAGTCCACGATGCTTTGTCACTGGCTGTGTAAGATCAAAAGTTGTATCACTGTAGAGTCTAACTACTGCCTGCAGAGCTGAAAAAGACCAGCACACGTGTTGGTTGCTCACTCATCTGTTTTCTTATTCTGGTGGCTGTGAGAGAGGGCAACATGAGCTTCCAGCTCCCTCAGCTGGGTGGTCCAGAGGCTCTGGATCTCTCCCCAGGACTCTCATTCCTGTTGCCTTGAAACTCTATCTACACCATAGCTTGGAACACTGTCTCCTAGAAAAAGTGTTTTGTGCTGGGGGTCCCCCACTCAGCAGTCACCTATGCATGTTCCAGGTTTACACCAGTCTGCTCAGGTGACAGAGGCTGAATAAATTAATGTAGAGACAATATTTCATCCATACCATTACAACAGAAGATCTTCCAGTCATCAGATGCCATTGCAGCAGCAGCTGTACTGTTCTCTCCCATTTTACAAGCCATGGCTAAAACTAACCCGGAGATCCAAATATTTCCCAATGTCTGAAATATTGATTTTTGCAATTTCACTGTCAACTCTTTTTCCTAAAGGAGGTTGTTCTGCTCTTCAGTATTTAGAAAGACTAATGTGTCTGATTCTCCCGTAGAGAGGCATAATCTGATCAGTCATGCCAGATAAATGTTCATTAGTTCAACACTAATGTTTATACACATTCAAAGTGCAAACAATGGTGATAAGATATCTGTGGGGTAAAAGGAAACTGCTATGATGCACACAGCTTTGTATATCTCTAATGTGACGATAATACCTTGTACTTTTCCTAGTGAAAAATACATGCCTGCATTTGAAGAAAAAAATTGACAATTATTTTGAACTAAGTGATGTTACAAAATCTGCTAGATGACAATGAGAAGAAAGATCTCAGATGACAGGACAGAGACTTAATACAGATTAAGACAAAATTTTTTAGAAAATAAGATACCCGACAACATCAGACTCTCTATTCCACTTCATGGGAATTCAGTGCCCTAATACAAACAGAAGTTTGTTCCATGCCCAAAAAGTTTGGGACTGCTACACTAACCTTTCTTACAAGCATTTCTACCAGGTTTTTATTCTTTAGACATTTAGGGCTTTTTTTGAGGTGGCGGAGTAAGTGTGGAATAAATTAGACTGCTGGTTCCATCCATTGTTGAGTGACCTTACAAGTTTTGAGATCTGATTAGTAGCTTTGCAAAAATTGCAGCCAAAAGTGTTGCACAATAAACAGCTTAATCAGATGGGCTTAATAGAGACATCAGATGGCTGGAGCTGCATTCCAGTGTAAGTCTGTTCCGTGCTTTTGCCCCTCTTCATCTTTGATTGGCTCAGCTACTGTAAGCCATAGTTTGCTAAAGAAAAAAATCCTCTCCATAACAGTGTACCTTTGTGCTTTGCGATGCACACACGTACAAGAGAGCATGCCCACACTCAGACAAAAGACTAAGGAAAAACTCTGCCCTACTTCAGCTGCAATGAAATCCTAGCTGAAATAATTGTCACTGTAACTGAAAATCTGCTAAGCATTTTGTCAAAAGAGATTGTAATTGTGAGTTGGAGAAAAACAACTGAGCATGAGAGTTAAAGATGACAAAATCTTAACACATAGATGAAGCAATTTGTTTTAGATGCTGAAAAGTGCTTTCATCTGAATCTTTTCACTTTGATGTGTTTCAAATCTTGATGGCAAATTTATCAGGGACTCAGACTTGAAGTGTTAATTATTTCTTGATTTTACATTACCGATCGATGCTATTTTATTATAAGCTGGGTGAGTAGAAATAAAAGAAAAAAGTATCCATTAAAATTTTCCTTTCACATAAAGGGACACACTGGAAGGACATGAAAAGAGATGGATAGTGATTTTAAACCAGTTACTATTGTGCCACCACAGACAAGGCAAAAATATGCACATGGTGTACACTGGTCTGCTTCCAGACTGAGAAGTCTTCACAACAGCAAGTTAAAAATCAAATTCAACCCCAAAACCACAGCGCACAAACCTGCCAAGAGCTTTACCATGCTATTTGGTGTTACAGTAACGACACATTGGATAATATTTCTGCCCTTCACCTTTCCACATTCTGAACCTCGTTGTGCATTGGAAAAGAAAATTATGCTGACAGAAGTTTTACATGGAAGTAAAGCATACAGAAGTTGGGAAATTCCAAATTGAATGTTTTCAGGAACACTTGAGGCTTCTGATGTGCATGTTAATTGTATGATCACATCCTACCTCTATGGGGCCCATCTTTCATCTGGCATAGATTTATTACCCAAAGGGACAAGTATGTTTTTATATTGTAACAGCTGTGTACGATCTGGTATTGTCCCTAATGACCAGTGAGGGTGGTAGGTGTATGCTCTTCTTCCCTTCAAAGGAAATTCAGCAGGGGCAAGTCTGTATGACTCTTGAATAGGTCTAGATATATAGATTTAATCATAATTTTTCCTAGGGGATGAAACAGCTCTGATGAAGAAACCTCAAATAGTTTGGATGTCCAGGGAAAGCTTGAATGGGCTGTATGACTCCAGCCCAAGTGTCATATCTTTTGAGATCTTCCTGATATTAATAACACAGACAGCTTTGCTCTTAATATAATTCTGCTGTGCTGTTGCAGCAAAAAACCAGAACCAGATGATTTTCCCTCCATCCAAAGTACATCAAAGACTGTGTTTTCTACAGATACTGGGGAGATTTCTTTCTCCTACAAGACACAGTGAAAGTGTGCTATATATATATACATTTGTGTATATATGTATCTATTTGTGTATATGTATATGGTAAGCAATTTTTTTCACACAATCTGAAATTTTTGGGGTAGCAAATGTGTCTAGGAACAAAAACATAGTTGTTCTTTTCCTACAGTTTAAATCCTAGAATAATCATAAGAAATATACCATGGCTATTAAAAAGTAAAAGGTACAAAGAAAATATTAATCTCTGTAACTGGAATTTGTTTACTTGGGGTTTATAATGCTTTTTATTCATCTTAAGGAAAAAAATATTATCTTGATGAGAAGCATCCTGTGGAAGACTATACTTTTTATCAGATTAATTAGATTAAATGTTTCCTTAATATTATATTTTTGATTTGTAACCTTTTAATCACCAGAAAATTGTAACTGCACAAGTTGCATTTCTACTGAAAGATAGCTTGGAACTCTACCAGACGTAAATGGTGAACATAGAAGGAAATTGTAAAGCTGTTAAGCGTGTCAGATGAACACAGAATCTTTTATCATTTAACCTAAACCTAAGCACTCTAAATTTTATTTCATCTTGTAGCTGTCTTTGAAAATAAAATCCTAATGGACAGTAATTAGAATACTGTTAAGTACATTTAAAATAAAATTTAATATATAATATGACAGTCTGTTTGCTCAGAGAAAAAACATGCACCGCACAAAAGCTTTTATACCTCACAGCTTTAGTGAGGTATTGCTTGTTTGCAGTGTTGTGGGGAAAAACACCAAGCCTGAAATAGGTAGGAATTAGGACAACAAAATTTTTTCAACATTTGTAGTGCAGTGTTGCATTGCATTGCTTTTTGCTTGTGAAAAAGTCTTGGGGTGAACAACTGATTCTGCCCATAGAGCCCATGAGGGTCCGGAGGTCATAGAACAGACCTCAAAAAAGGAAATATGCCAATCAGGTTGCAAACAATGAGACACCCTGAAGAAAACAAACATGCTCAGCTCTGCTTCTCTCAAAAACCTAGGCAACCAACGCTAAGATTCAAGATGGCATTTCGCCTCCTATCACTTTAATACCTGTCGTGCTCCAGGCCTGCTCTATTTTTTTTCCACAGAAACGAGCAGTAACAAAGGCAGCAGTTGACATTCACCTTGTAGCAAAAAGCTAATTACAAAAGAGAGTGATTATTGTCTAGTATTGTCTCTACTCCCTTGAAGGCATGGAAGACAATGTTCTAACTCAGTAAGTATTTAATACATAGAAAAAAATGGTCCCCCTAAGAGGGGAAGATATTCAGTATACAAAGGATATGCTAGACATTATAAAAGTCATTTTTCTAAGAGAATTGACTTTTCTTTGGAAAATATTCCATGAAAAATTTTGAAATTTAAAATTTCTCTTAAAAAACAGTGGTAGTAGCTAATTTTCTCTAGCACTGAAGACTGCTGATCTGTACTAAGTTATTATGCAGCCTAGCAATTCTAATATGTCTACTACTGACTCAGAAGAAACACACAAGTTGATCAATTCCATTTGTAATTACATTTGGGAAAAGGGATTATGGAGACAAATACACTCAGCTGTTTTGTTCCCATGTGTTTAACATGAGATTAATCACTGAAACAATCTTTCCCATGCTCTTACAGTATTGATGAATTCTAATCCTTTTCTAAGTCTTGAAAAACCTAGTCCCAACATCAGGGTCCTTAAGAACACAAAACGAAAGCATTAACTTCATGAAACAATTTGTTCTCACACCCTTGAATTATAGTCAGCATACTACCGCATAGACGTGTGTTGTGGTGAGCCGCGGCTCCCGCCAGGGGACACTGAAACCGGCCGGGCAGAAGGCCCAGTGGTTCACTACCACTGAGGCCTCTGAGCCCGGAGATGGCCGCTCCTTCTTCCCCTCAGGCAGTCTTGGTGGGAAAAATCATTGCTTGAGGCAGGAAAGAGGTGACACCCAGCCCTGGCTCCAGGGCCACCGCCTCTCCCTCCCCTGGTTACCTCATTGTTTTCCCATTGGCCTGTGTACTCCCTCCCCGTTCCCCCCTCCTTCCCTCGCAGACCCCACCTCTGTAACGCCCCCCATGGCTGTTGTTATTGCTTAATCTCTGTTAGCACCGCCCTGACCAGGGGGGTATAAAATCTCCTGTCAGAGGCTCTCTGAGGAGGCTTTTTCAGTTGCCTTCCCCCCCCTCAATAAACCTGCACCTGCTTCACCCTCAAGCCTCCCCTGCTGCCTCATTCTCTCTTGTGCCCTTTCCACTGGTGGCTGAGGCGAGCCGCTGCTGGGCCTTGCCCGACCTCCTGCTCTCAGACAGCGCCTGTCCTCAGCGGATGCCACAGCCAAGTGCCCGGTCTCCGACCTAGGGGAGCCAGCCGTTCTGTTGGCACCGTGGCAGATATGAGTGTCATTAATTATGTAAATGGATATTTCATATTTCTCATTCGCTTTGCTACTTTACATTTTATTTAAAATGAAGCACTGCAGATTTTCTTTTAAATTCTAAGGTATGTCAATTGTCAGTTCTTCTGTCCCAGATACTGTATTCTGTCTGAAGTGCCTATGACCCTAATATGTTTTGTTCAAGGAGAAAGGAAATGGAACCTTTCATTTAAGAGGACACCTTCAACTGACACATAATATCCAATGACTTGACATAAAGCTGACAAAAAAGCTAAGTTCATATCCATCTACAGTAAATGGTACATGCATGAGAACAAAGACTTCTGTTATTGCAGGGTCGATATACCTTTAATTCTGTTCTTCTGCTCTTATTTTTCATCCATTCACAACCCTCTTTCATTGAACTAATGGGACTTTAACTCCTGATTTTTGCCTTGATAAGAGATACATGCTCATCACTGTCCAGATGCCATGCTGTTTTTAGAAGTTGTAGCATTTGAATAAAAAAAAAAAAAAAACAAACAACAACTAAAAAAAAGAATACAAGAGATCAGGGTGCAAAAAAGTATAGTTCTAGTCCATTCTTCAAGAGTCCCTTTCTCACAATACCATCCCTGAACATACTTAAGATTGATGTGTGTAGTCTGACTCTTGTTCTGGAACATAGAGCAGACAATTTCTACATAGTAAAATTGCCATGTTCTGGCTCATCTGCTCTTATACAACATTTGGAGACATGAGATAAGTTCCAAAGACGTAATCTGTGCACACTGATGGGAAGATTATATGTACATATGATGTACTTATAAATTTTTGTTGTTGTTGTTGTTGTTGTTGTTGTGTTTTGTTTGCTTTGCTTTTTTTGTTAGGTAGACGTAATCAGATTACAAAGAAATTCTACTTGCATATGGTACACTGTAGGATTTTCAGTAATATTTTGAAGGAGTAACGGGGCATATATTTCAAATACATTTTCAAGTAAACTGTCTTCAGAAGCATTTTCAGCATTTTCCAGAACAGGGCCAACTGTCAAACATATTGATTAGAGAAATATTTTCTTAAAATGTAAGAATTTGTAATACTTTCACTTGTGAAAAAGTTGCAAGAGGAAAGAGTTACCTTTTCTTATTTGCTGTTTTGTAAACTTTCAGAATAAAAATGTTCGGAATGCGAAATCAAATCAGAGAAAAATGAAAGGAAAATAAGAGTCCTTGTACATAACTGTGTTTATTAGAGGACGAAAAGAAAAAAATAAAATACCTCAAATTAAATTTGAAAATAACATTTAAAAAATGTGGGGGTTGAAAACTGAAGAAAAGAACCAATTATAAGCTAAAGAAATATTCTGAATTTAATTTGAAATGCAATGTCTCACATCTCTGCCGGGGTAGGGATCAAGTGATTATTTCTGGCCCTGCCTCTCCCTTCTGTTCTGAAGGCCCTGCTTCCTCTTCATCCCTCACTAAACAAACTGATTTTGTCTTGAACGTCTTCTTCTATACAGGGGTGGCTGCTCCTGGCACGGGTTGTTCCTCTGGTTCAGTTGCAGTTTGAGTGGCCTGTTGGTCTGCTTTCCTCCTTGCCCCCTGAGGGTGCTGCCTAGTATTGAACTGTGTAGGATAAAGAGTAGTCAGGGCCCAACACACTGCAGTAAGTTCCTCCTCTCTGGAGTTATCACAACATTCTCCCTGCAAATATTCTCTTACTTTAAGGCTCTTCTGGTTTCGGAATGGTATTCTCCAATTTAGTGTTCCCACTGAAACCATGTGTCACTGCCTCACTTCCCCCTCCAGTCCCCCTCTCCCTCTGGCAGGCTGGAGAGGAGAATTGGAGTCATGAAAGGTAAAGATCGGGGGTTGAGATAAGAACAATTAACTGGAAATGGCAATGAGATAAGAAAACAAACAGTAGCAACAACAGTACTAACAACAAAACCGTACAAGAGAGAGCCTAGAGATTCACATGCAAAATGCTCACCAGGGACCTGACCTGACTGCTCCATGCTCCCCTGACCCAGAAGCAAGCTCTTCCCCTGTACCTGGAAGATGACATGACCGTCGTACAGAGAATAACCTCTGTGTCCTAGCCATCCCCTCTCCTGGCTACTGCAAAAATTAACACTGTCCTGGCTGGACGCAGGACACCAGGGAAAGAATTTGATATTTGTCCTTGCTAATTTCATTCAGTCTATAAAGGTCTCTCTATCAACATCTTCCTAGGAGGCCTTTTCTACATTCAAGAGAATCAACACGTTCTCCTAATTTAGTGTCATTGGCAAACTCCATGTGCCCTCAACTGCGATGTCTAGTCAGTGATGAAAATATTGCTGCGAACTGGAACTGAAATTGAACCCTGGGGAAAAACACTGATGATTGGCCTCCAGACATTTATTATCTTATTTACTATGACTCTTGGAGCCTGACTCTTCAGATGATTGTACACCCATTTTATTGTGTACATGCCTAGCTGTATGTTGGACATTGGATCCAGAAAGATACTCTGAAAGATGTATCAAAAGTTTTGCTGAAATAAGAAAAGCCCAAACAAATGCAGTGCTTTGCCTTCAACCACATAGCAGCTAACCTTGTCATGAAGGGATATGGATTTAGCCACATCTATTGGCTGCCCAAGGTGGTAGCATTCTAGTCCCTGCCATATAAAAATTACTTGTTTTCTTCCCAAAATATAGCCTCTCTTTCAAGAGATCTGCTAGACAGACTGGAACCCTGTGGGACAGAATGGTTCCCTATGGGGGATCCCTGGCTGACTCCAGATTCTGTGTCATGATCATCTTCAAAGTGAGAATTTGTTCATCATTGATTGGCCCTGCTTCTGAGAGGAGTTAGGTGAGCATTGTACAGTTACTACTTTAAACAATAAATATATAGGTACACATACAAGTAATTAAGTATATTTTTATACTTTCCTGATGGTTATTTTTGTAGTAACCTTTAATAATTAAATATAAGCTTGCTGCTACTGTTGAAATAAATATACTTTCTTTTCTGGTAGCAATTTTGTAGTAACTTAGATGTAGTCTCTTTATTAATCATAAGCTTACTCAGTTTTTATTAGTAATTTGCAGTAATCTGTAATAAAGAAATGTAGGAAATAAAATGCCTGTGTCCTTCTGCATTATGGAATGATACAAACTCATCTTTATGTATCCACAAGCTCAGCAACCCTTTTGATCCTGGAAGTGTTCAAAAAACTTGTGGATATGGCATTTGACGGCATGGTTTAATAGTGAACATGGTGGCGGTCTAAGCTGATGTTTGGACTTGATCATCTTAAAGGTATTTTCCAGCCTTAATGATTCTACATTTTTACCTTCAGTAATTTAAAATTACTATACAGAGGTTAATGATTCTGTTCAAATCATTAGATTAAGTTCAAATGTATAGCTTTAATTTGTCTGCTAAAATTTATTCGAGACATTTTATTGAAGAAAGTTTATTTTTACCAGTACATGCACCGACTCATTGAATTTATAATTTTTAGGCACAATCTCCACCCCTGAATTTATTTGGTTGGGTGGAATATTGTAAAAGCTGAGATTAAAATGAAATCAATAAATAGTTCCAAGGGATAAGAACATAATGATAGAAGAAAAAATAAACAAATTTTATTCAATGTTTAAAATTTAAATAATTATTATTTTAATTTTCATAAGGTGTAAAACCAGTAAGAAGAATAGACTGAAAAAAGTAGTCACAATGTCAGCCACCATAGTGACCCCTCAGCCTATATATTATGAACTTAGATGCAAATCTTTAACAGATCCAAAGAAAACTTTTGGGTGACCTAAAAATTATGTTGCAGGAGTTGAAGACTTTCAATCAGATAATAACAACCGACATTATCCCATATTAATTCTTTCCCATTGTTTGGCTGACCCAGGTGTTAAAGGATGTTTCTTGGATGATTCTTCTTAATATCTGTTCGTGTGCTCTAGTTTATCCCCAAAGTATTTGCATAATGGTGTGTAATTAGAGATAGGTATAGAATAAAAAATTGTAAAAGAAAAATATCTGACTTATTTTGGGAAAAGAAAATTTATTTTTAGTTTGGTCATCTAATCTTCATAATATACAGACATATCAAAAAAGTTCACAACTGCTGTATTTGTTAAAGGAACACCCTGACAAATCTGAAAGAGTAGTACTATTTCTAAACATCTCTGTGAGAGATGAGACATTTATGTAGAAGACAAGTAACTCATTTTCTCTTTTACAGTAGTTTAAAATATTTTCATTTTTGATATGTCTAACAGAAGACACTGTTGGCTTATATCACAATGATCTTCATTAGAACTCAAAATGCATAATCCTAGTTTTACAAAGTAAGTTTCAGTTTGATCAACACCCAAGGATATATGCCTTTTTTAGATCTAAGGTACTTGATGTTTGACTATCCAATCAGTGCTTTTCTGTTGACTGCAACCCACTAAAGTCCACAAAAACTCATTGAAATACCCTCAGTTTCTGTCGCAACTAGATGCACACAACTGAATTTTTTAAACTGATAGTCAGCTTTTTCCAAGCCCAGAGGAAAAGTAATCTTTTTATTCTCTTACTGAAGAGAAAATAGTCAAAGCACTGATTTCCATTTGACATCTGCATTGTCTTCTGTTCATAAAAGACTGATATTATTCCTTTTCCTTTTGAATGGCAGTTTAGTGTATTTGGAATTGTGAGAACAATTTTACTACATTTCTTCAATTTGACTGAGGGCTTCAGAAGCTGTACATATACTTCTAAAACCAGAAGTACTATTTTTTTTTTCTAAAGCAACCAGTTCACGTATTTACCCTGCCTAGCAAGATCTACCATCATTTTCAGAATTGCTTTCACCATCAGGCTTAGTGGCTTAAAATGCTGTCCTGTAGCAGTCCCACAATTTCATCCGTGAGTGGTAGAAACCACTGGTTGTGTTTGCTTTTTGTATTGACAGACTACTTTTCAAAGAAAAAACATTACTTTCAAAAGAAAGCCTGAAAACACTGAGTCTATTTATACTCTCCCTTTCAAAAGCTTGTTTCCTCCATGCCTCAAGCATTATTTTTCCTTGCAGGTAATAAAGTTAGTTCCTTTGTAATTTTGGCTGTTCTGTAAACTATGAACTTTCACTAAGAAAGAGAGATGCTCTCCTGTATAAAGGCAAAAGCCAACTTCTCTTCCTAGAAAGGAAATAAAACCCTTGTATAATGTCTATAACTAGCGATTCTTATACATAGGAGATTCGTTGAAGTTCAAAATTAGTGATTACTCAGGAAGAACAAGTTATATTATTTAACACAAAAACATTCTATAGAATCAGTAAAGGCAACTACCAATTATGAACTGAAGTATCTAAGTAAAACTTGGGCTTGTTCTTGTCTGTGACTAAATATTTATTATAGTTATATGGGATTAAAAAGAATGGTACCTAGAAACATCACAAGCTAAACTTTCTAGCTGAGTTACGTGGGGATTATTATGCAGAAATACTTGCATTTTGAGAGGATTAAGTATTCTAACACTCTCTGATAATGATTTCTTTGCAGAAGAAGCTTAATAGAGCTTGAATCCCAGCTACAACGGTTAGTACTGAAAACGTAAAATCAGTTACACTCATCTATAAGACAGTATCAGGAGTCTCCCTGCATGATATCCCAGTGTGTAGAGAACTTTCTGGAAGAGAAAGGAAATTGTTCATTTTTCTCTCTTCTGTAGCTTGAAATTCTGAGTGTCCTAGACCCTGTGTTATGTTTTTTATTGCCAAGATGAGATACATGAGTTCTCTCCCTATGTAAAGTCCCAGAGAGCAAACCAATAGCAGGGTCCATAGCACACAAAACTGACACTTAAGGTCAGACTATTCCATTAGTGGATTTCTGCTCCATCATATCCAGTTACAATATGAAAAGACCTTTGAGCAATACTGTCTAAGACTTACTGTAAACAAAACGGACTTCTACCTATTGTAAACATAACAGTCACTTACTTTTGACCGGTACTGGGGAGACCGGAGGAGGAGAAGATGGCTGGGGTCTGTAGCATGAATGGACAATTTTCTGTTCTCCTGTAAATTGCCATGAGTCTGAGCTACTCTCTCCATTACCCACCCATGTCAGCACACAGGCAATATCCCTTTGGTTTTTCGAGTCTCAGGAAAGCTCTGGTTTATATAGTGTCTCTTAGCAAAGTTGTTCTAAAAGGATCTCTGTTGTTTTTGAACAGTACTTCCATTCCTTCAAATTAATAAATTGTTTGTCACATGAAATGGTTACTTTATTACAACATATATATAAATATATTCCTTTCAGATTTTGAAAAAACATAAGCATAAACAGGCAAAATCAATTATTACGAGACTATAAGAACAATAATTGCAAAAATGTCTCAAATGACAACAACGCAAATTATTTTAATTACAGGGTAACACAGATTAGGAATGCTGGTTCTTTGAAAAGTTGGTTGTTACGGTGCCCATTTTTCAATTTCTGTGTTTTGTAGAATGCCAATGTGTAATCAAAGATAGTAGCAAAGAGGTATTATGATACTCTGAACCACAGTCATGGGCATTCTTGAAAACTAGTAGTAGCTGAAGGACATATTTTATCTAAATCCTTAAAGAGCAGCTTTGGAATGAAGTCCCACAAGACACCATTCACGGTCAAATGTGTTTTCTGTCTCTGCAGTAAATATTGCAGACAAAGCGGATGTGGGTTGGCACAAGTTTTTGGCAGACATTTGCTGATGCTTCAAAATCCATTTTAATTTTGGATTATGTTTTAACTGAGTGTGTAGAGATACATTAATGTGGTATCCTTTCTTCCTCCAGACTCTTTTACAAATGACAAGGGCTACTCTTTAATGTCATGCTTACTCAGGATTCACTCTGTTTGGAAGAAGCTTAAGGGAAATATGATCAAGACTGGGACATCTGTGAAATCTATCCTTTACAAAGGCATCTTTTCTTGTGTAAGTTCATGTATAAAATGTTGATGTCACATTTATAGTTGAACTAAAGTTTGCGTATGTCAGTTTATAACTTCACTTATATTAACAGACTCTATCAGATCAAATCCATGGATCATGTCAGTTAGATACTTTTTATAAACAAGTTCTTTAATTTATTGCATTTTGTATAGAGAATCTTCACTCTTGTGAAGAATCAAAGATAATGATGAAATTCATTCCAGTGCACAGGGGAAAGACATTCTTACCTCTCTACATGGAGCTGAAAAGCGCATGCTTGTTCTGTTGGCTTGGGTTTTATCTTCTGTACAGGGTTACATTCTAATTCTTCTGAGAAAAAAAAATCTTAAAAATGGCTACAAATGCAGTGATCTTTAGGTGAATGAAATATTTGCCTATTGAAGTCATTAATATTTTTGATAACAAATTGTTAAGCCAAGCCCGATACCACGTTCCTTGCTTTCCTTGATGAAAAAAATTCACTCAGGTCCTTATTTTCACCTTTCTCAACCAAGGAATCCTCTAGTTTATGGTGAACCCTTCTAGAAGCACCAACCTGGCATGGGAATAGAACAGGTTTTTCTACTTGCAGTAGCTAAGGAATGTTACCTAATGAAAAGATATCCTTTTTCTAACAGGACTAGTACCATTGATTCCTAAAAATAGATCCATGAAAAACTACAGTTAGTAAGAGCATTTCTTCCTCTCAAATATGTATGAATTACCTAATATTAGGCTATGATAGATAAAGACAGATATGAAAACAAAAGAATCCTGATGTGATGTATTTTATTTGGAGATGGAAGCAATGAGATGCCCTGTGAAAGTTCTCTAATGGGACTAATTAGTTGACAGGGAAATGTTTGGAAGGTGAAGCAGGGAAGGGTGTGATGTGTTATGAATTTGTGCGTGGGAATGACACCTCGAGGAATGAAGAAGATGGAGAAATATTTGCATGTAATATATTTTCACAGAAAAACATTAGCAGTGCCATCATTAAGATTCTAGAAGACTTCATTTTGACAGTAATATGATGGAATTTTTAATAGGTAACACTAATGTGAGAAAAAACAACCATCAACCCAATACACCTGGTTTAGAATTATGTATCTTCCTCCTGTATTAGAATACAAACTCCTAAGTTTCTGCCCAACTTTTCAACAGTGTCTGTGGGAAAATCTCCATTTTGCTTTGTGCACTAATTCTCATGTTTCAAGATATTACCCTTTAGGAATATTTCCTCTTCCCCTTTTCATTTAAAGCTTCCATCTCTAAACATGCCACTGTGAAGATGACATATTTATCAGTGTTGACACTACTCACTCACATTGCAGTGAACATGGCACTCCTGTGTGATCAGGCTTTCTGACAATATATCAAAATCATTGAGACAGCTTAAGAAGAGGATGCTCTACAACACAAATGAAAGGTAGCTGATTCTAATCAGATATATGCAAAACCTGAAATTAAGATATTACTTTCTCTGTAATCATTTCAGGTATACACTGTTGTAAACATATACATCCACTTTTTTTTTTCTTGTGTTCTCCTGTTTGCTCATGTGCAGCATTCCAGAAATCACCTGGTAAACAATCACTTTATGTCTTTCTAATTTGTCTCAATGTTCCCGGATAACTGCTTGTATTGGGTCTGACTGAGAAAGAGTTAATTTTTCCTTAGCAGCCCTCACAGTGTTGTGCTTTACATTGGTAGCTGGCAGAGCACTGATAACACATCAGTGTTTTGGCTACTGCTGAGCGGTGCTGTCCCTCTGACATTCTTCTTCCCGCCCAATCAAGGGGCTGAGAATGAACAAGATCCTGGAAGGAACACAATCAGGCCAGCTGACCCAAACTAAGGGTCAAATACCCAAGGGATATTCCATACCATATTAGATCAACTCAGATACAAAAGCTAAGGGAGAGAGGCGGAACAGGGGGGCATTCATTATTCCACCATGTTTGCTTTTCGGAGCAACCACTACATGTGCTGAAGCCCTGTCTCCCAGGAAGTTGCTTGCTGATGAGATGTAGAGACTAACTTTTCCCTTTGTTTATGTGTGTGCAAATTTTTGCTTGTCTTTTTTTTCTGCTTTAGTAAAGTCTCTTATCTCAACTACAAGTTGTTTTCCATCTTATTCTCTCCCCTATCCCACTGGGAAGGGGAGTGATAGAGCGGCTTAGTGGGCAACAGGCACCCAGCCAAGGTCAAACCA